>VZRV01000003.1:7203-54572 GCA_013398115.1 Falcunculus frontatus
TAGAATATTTTTCTTAATAATCTTACCTTTGATATTGCCAGTTAGGTTTGGGCCAAAGGTGGGAGAATAATTTTTTAATCTTAGGAGAAGAAGTAGCAAAAACATTTAACCTTAGCAATTGTTGGGTCTTCCTGCTCCTCCAGGAAGATCTGAAAACTGGCCATGGGTAGCCAGCCGAGTCGGACCTAAATGGTGGGTCAGCACCCCGAGTGAGGTCCATAATGGAACAGGATTTTGGCATGAGGAAGGAACTCCATGGCAACTTCATTCTTCTGGAAGAGGCATTTATTGTCTAAATAGAACAGGAGGTGTATACATGGGAAAAAGTGTTTGTGACTGGACTTTATCTTTGGGTTTAGACTGTTGGACTCCCAATTGCCCTCCTTATGATTGTTCCAGATATTGAGGCAGATGGGATCAAATGCATGTTAAACTCACTAATGATAGCTGGGTAAGGTGTTCCTACCATAATTACTGAAGGGATTTTGAAGACTATAAAGCAGTGGGGAAGGACAAGTTTTTTGACCACTTATTTTTAAGATGCCCTTGAGATAGTTCCACAAGTAGGACACATGTTGTCTGTGACTATCAGTGGAAGTGGCAACACCAGAACGGAACTTGAACCCTTTTGTCGTGGGTTGAACCTGAGTTGATGGACAGATCTTTCAACCAGTAGCACTTATCAAAATTTACATATTTAAGCCCTGTGGAGTCACAGGAAGTTCCTTTTTTTCAGTTTGAGCCTTCCTGCGGGGAGAGGGGGGAGTATGGGCACTGGGCTCCGTTCTTCGGAGTGGCCCTGGGCCTCCCCTCCCCCAGTGCCCAGGCACAAGCCCTGGGTGCCTGTGAGAGAGCCCCCTCAGAGCTGCAGGCAGCTGAGGAACAGCCATAATGGCTGCATAGCTGATACCACCCAGACCAGCTGCTGAAGAACAGTGGCCCAGAACCACGTGGCCCACGCAAACCCAGCGGGAGCTGATGGAACGTTCTGTAACCAACTCGGCCTATGTTGAACTGCAGGACAACATCAGGTAACCAGCAGCATAAAGGGAGCGAGGCTTTCTCCATCGTAAAGCCCGAACAACGAAGATCATTCATCAACATGGTGTCTTCAAGGTCAGAGAGAAAGAGAAAGTGAGTGAAGCTGAAGATGGCAGCGGGGAAAAGAGGGCGGAGTCACACCTTCCACGTGCAGCTTAAAACTGCTTTTTGCAGACTGTGGTAATAACTGTAATATCACAAACTGTTTTTCTCTTTAATCCATTTAAAGACATGGAGGGGATGAGAATTCTGTGTGCAGCCTGTGAGAGAAACAAAGGTGATCATGCCAGGTTACCCAGGAGCTGTGAGAGGTTGTGAGAGACTTCTAAAATTTCTGTAAAGAGAGCTGTTGTTTTCAGGCTGGAATTTGTCTATCCTTAAACGAGAATACCCCATGTGTGGCCCATGGGACAGTGTGGAAGAGACTGCGATTTCTTTNTGTAACTGCAGGTGGAAACCTCATGTGGGAATTCGGAAATGCAAATAATGTGATTCTTATGGTAGGGCAACTATTGTTGGGGGACCATTAGGCCCAGGAAGCAAGCTGTATTTTGACCCACCAATTGATGATGAAAATTGGGAAGGCCCCTTTGCCAGCGGGACCTGGGCTTTGAAAGGGCATTACTGGATTTGTGGCCAACATGCTTATCGCAGGTTACCCCCAAACTAGTCAGGGATATGTTACGTGTGGTATATTAGAATGTTGTTCTTTCTGCTACCACAAGTTCAGGGAAATCAGTTAGGAATCAAGGTATAAGATGATCTAATTAGAGAAAAGCGGTCAATTGTTTGCATCCCTGGCTGGAGGGAGCACCCAAAAGTGGGGAAAATATGAATGGACACCTGAGCGAATCATACAACACTATGGACCAGCCACTTGGGATCCTACTGAATTAATATCAGGTGCCAGAGAACCCATTTATAATTTAAATTGGATTATTAGGTTACAAGCTGTCTTTGAAATAATAATTAATCAGACAGCTACAGCTCTTGACCTTCTTGGTGACCAAACCACTCAGATGAGGAATGCAATATTTCAACATTGGATGGTATTAGATTATCTATTAGCAGAAGAAGGGGGAGTGTGTGGCAAATTAAATGACTCAAACTGCTGCTTGCAAGTAGATGATAATGGAAAAGTGGTGAAACAAATAACAAAAGGAATAAGAAAGTTAGCTCATGTACTGGTCCAAACACGGAAAGGATGGTAATGGGCCATGTTTTCGTGGTTACCTGGTGGACTAAGGGTTAAACAGATGCTTTTTCCCCTCTTATGTGCTGTAGCAACTCTATTCTTTTTACCATGCACAATCCTTTGCTTAGTGCAAGGGATCACATTCAGCATGTGATCAAAGGGATGCAGGTAGCAGCCATGCCTACTGATCCAGAAATGGCTACAAAAGGACAGAGAATGATGTCACTGCAAATAATTGCAAAACCAAAAAAGGCCCAGGAACAGAAAATTAAGTCAATGATAACTAAAGTTTATAAAGACAATTATTGAAAAAGAAATAAAAGAGGAGGAGGGATTGAAAGGAATGAGGGACTTGTCTTTACAAACAAACTGCTGATAAATGAAATTGGATACTGAGAGATGAAAGAAACAATGGGAAGAACAATAAATTCCATAGAAATTCCACTGACTGACACAAGGAAAAGGAAAAAAGTGGTGGGGGGGTATACATTAGAAGGGGGTCTTAAGTATTAGGCATTTCGGGAAGTCTTTATCTCTGAAGTACCTCAGCCAATGGGGAAAGAAAGAAGGAAATGTGGCCAGGAAATTAGGATAAATAGGAGGCTGCGTTCTCCAAAATTTTGAGAGACCCCAAAGCCTCTCCCTTCATTCGAATAAAGTGACAGGACTCCTCTGTCTCCTTTTTGGACACAAACCTCTGGTGTTTGTGGATTAATTTTCCTGACACCCAGAAAGCCAGTAAGGTTTCTGCTGCTTTCTTCTCAGAAGAGGATACCATTCTACTGGCAATATATTCTGCATGTGGCTTTCAGAAAACTCTGCTATTCCTCCCCACAAGCAAAACTGTACCAGCAAGATGATTCAACTCTGTCCACATGTGCTCATTTCAGCATTTCTGACTGATTTTTTCAAACCAATCTTATGTCATCTTTCTCATTTTCTCCAGCTAATGGAGTTGTTTTAGAGATATAGACTAAGGGATACAGAGAAAAACGGCTTTTGGGGCATGTGTGCAGACCTAGGAGTAGACTGAACTAAATTATCTTGGAGGTATTTTCCAACCTTTATGCTTCTGTGTTTAAAGAAACTGCTTCTTTTGTTTGATTGTTCACGTTTTATATTTGTATTTGCCACAAAGGGCCAACATCCTGCCAAAAACCGAAAAGAATTAGCTTATTTCCCTTTTTTCCCCTCCTGGCTGAAATGATCCATTTGAATACCCCAGATACTAACAGCCTCTCAACAGCATGGTATAGAGATGTTTTCCTGGTGGATCAGCAGCTACTGTATTTCAGGAGCAGAATAAAGAGTTAAAAATATTGAAAACCAGGAGAGAGTTAAGCCAAAAACCTTGGACTAAAGATATGTGGAATCTTATGGGGTTTGAGGATTTCCCCTGTGTCAGTGTTGGGGTTTGACACTGGCTAAAAGCACCAGGCACCCACAAGAATCGTAACAAAGGGCTCATGAGTTGAGGTAACGATTAGGGGAAAAACACTCTAAGGAAAAACAGGTTCAAAATGTAAACAGTATTAAAAAAAAATATTATTAACAGCATTAAAAAAAAAAGAGGGGTAATGAGAACTAAAATGAACCTTTAGAACACCTTTTTTTCTTCCCAGCCCCTCCCTCTTTCCCACCAACAAGGCAGGGAGACAAAACATGGGGTTTTGGTCAGTCTTTCTAAAAAATCTGTCTTCAGTTCGTTCAGGGAAAGGAGTTTCTTTTTTTCTGCTGTGCTGTGGCATGCTTCCCACTGGAGACAGTTCTCTGTGAACTTTTCCAGTGTGGTTTTAACTTTCATGACTAGCAGTCCTGCTGACCTGCTGCAACGTGAGTCCCTCCCACAGGCAAACTGTCTTCCCACAACTGTTTTGTGTGGGTCATTTGTTCATGGGGTGCAGTTTTTAAACGATGAGCTGTTTTAGTTTGGAAGCAAGGGTCCTCTTTCTCTATCTTCTCTCTCTGTTCGAGTTTCTTACTAGATTACGGCTTTTCAGCATCTACTCGCTCCAGCATGAGCACTTGTTCTCACGGGCTGCGAGTGGATCTCTGCATCCCCCATGCGCTTCATGAATTACAGGGAAATGGTTTGTTGTATTATAGCCCTCACCATGGCTTTGTAGAAAAATCTCAGCTCCGATGCCCAGAGCACCTCCTCCCTCTCCCTCTTTTCACTGACCTTAGTGTCGCCATGTTTTTCTCCTCGCATGTCTCCACCTTTTCTTTTTTTTCGACTTGGGAGAAAGTTGTTGTCCATATGTTCGTTTGTTCTCAAGTTCTATCAATTTGAAAGTTCTTATAAGGTTTTGCAGTGCTGAAAAGTTGATTTCATCTGGGTTCCGTATCAGGGAATTGTTCGCCATGCCCCTTGCTGTTGGCCACATGGTCCCTGTCGGCACCGCATGGGCAGTGCCAGCCACCATGGTGTTGGCTCTATTCAGCGTCTCTCTTTGTGTGGGGCACCGAAAAGGAGAATCTGCTGCTGCTGCTTCTGCCTTCCTGCTCGCAGCAAGGCCGGCTAAAAGTGGCTAAACAAGCAAAGTTCATTGCGAGCTGTGCCGAGACGGCGGCTACCGTGTGGCCCCAGCTTCTGCATGGTCGCTTACAGTGCCAGGATGGCCCCCGGAAGCCACACCAGGATGGGCCCCGGCAGCCGCCTCACCATCCTTTGGAAGATAAAAGAGAATGTCTGTCACACTCGGACACGAAAGGAACACGCAGACACCTGTTCAGGAGAGAAGCAGAAAAAAAAGGGGCCGAGGAAACCTCGGACTTTATTATATATCTTCTCAATAATCACCTTTGATTGGAGGGTGAATTTTACACTCCTCAACCACACTGGTCAAAGGAAAGTCCATCAAACATCTCCGCCCAGGAGAAAAGAATGCAAACAATAGAGCAAGTTACAAAAACATAACTATGTTTACAGAACAGTGCGTGAGAAACTCTTATACAGAAGTGAAAACATCGAAGAACTGCAAAACTCAGGGCGACAAATATCTGTGGTTTTTTCCCTTAAATGTGTCATCACAGAGGCGTTACCGACTTCTCTAATTGGTCTAGTAACCTGCCCATAATCAGAGCCGTCAGCAGATGGCTCTGCTGGACATAGTAGAAACCTCCAGGAGCTTCTCACAAAGCCACCTCCACGGCTTCTCCTGCCCCCACCAAAAACCAGACTGTGTTAAACCAACACAGTCAGGGACTGAAATTATGAATAATAATAAAGATGCTACAACCACAGAAGCCCACCCCTCCTTGAAGATGCCTGACTGGAACTTTGAAATGTGAGTTAAGCTGCCTAGATAAGATAAAGGAGACACTATTGTTCAATCATCTCAGGTCTAGGGAGAAATAAACAAGGCTGAGGGAAAGGAATGCATCCACAAGAAAGCCAAACACAGCAGAGGATCCTCCCTGGCTGGGTTTGGTGTGGGGGAGACCACAGCCCAGAGAGGCCAGGTTTACACAGACTGCCACCCAAATGCAGGGGGAGGAGGAGGTCTTAGATGTGTGGTGTAACCTCTGGTCAGAGGCAGTGAACGCCCATCCTCCCTTACACAAACTGGCCCAGCTGTGAAACCCCCAACCCCAGAAAGGCCACATCCATGGGATATTCACGTGAGAGGCAGCTGAGGGGGTGTCATAATCCATCAAAGACCCTCCAAAGTGCTCCCCAGACTAATTCCTGAGGCCTTGCGCCACAGCATTGCACATGATGCAAAGTGATGCAACAGACCCAGAGTTTGCTGCAAGAGACCAAGAGATTGTGTCAAATGCTCCTGCCCGAGGCGGGGAGAGGTACCTGGCATTCCAACCTGGACTGAGCATATATTAATCCATTGGATTCTGTGTCTCTCGGGGGACCCTCATCACCAAGAAGACCAGCTGGAGAGGATCAATGGAACATAGTTGGGATCCACAGAGTGGTGATATTTTCTTTATTCTGTCTCTCACTCTCTTTCTGTCCCCCCACCTCTTTTCTATTTCTTTCTCTTCCTTTCTCTCTCTCTCTCTCATATTTATCAAATAAAATCCATAGTATTGACTTTGGCATATGGTCTCATTTGTACCTTAATTTGGGCAGACGCATTCCTAAAAACTTTAAAAACTGGACAGTAACACCCTTGTCAACACACATGACACAAATCTTTCCTGTCCCTCTGTGTAGCAGGCATGACTTGGATGCTGTTTCTGAGGCAGAACCTGAAAAGCTTGGCCTGCTCCAAGGGGAAAAAGAAAGCAGGACACATCTGAGCTGGATTTGCTCAGCTAGAAAGAATTGGCTGGAAATGTAAAGAGTTCAAATGAACTCTCCAGCAGGAGACATATTCCAGGCCATCATAACAAACAGCAGGAGATACAAGCGCAAATTCACTCCAGCGTTGTCCTGCCAGACTCCTGCAATAAAGCTGGGGTTGGCAGAGGAGTGGAGGAGCTTAGTTCTCCTGGGGAGGGAGGTGCTGGAAGAATGAGATTAAAATGGCCCTGACTTGTAAAGTGGAAGAGCAAGAGGAGATATGATAAACTTCCAATGCCAGCCAAGGAGACACTTAAGACTTGCGCAATCCATGTCAATCAGCACTGAGGACCCCATTTCTCTGCAGGGATTGATGTACTTTGAGCAATCATAGAATCAGAGAATGGTTCGGGTTATAACGGACCTTTAAATGTCATCTAGTCCAACTCCATTGCCACGGGCAGGGACACCTTTCCACTAGACTGGGTTGCTCCAAGCCCTGTCCAGCCTGACCTTGAACACTTCCAGGAATGGAGCAGCCACAACTTCTCTGGGCAGCCTGTGCCAGGGCCTCACCACCCTCATTGTAAAAAACTTCTTCCTTATAGCTAAATTTATATCAGTGAGTAGCAATGAACCATTATCTAAAAGGTTTTTTGTTTTCTCTTTTGGGGTTTCCACTGTCTGCTACCTACAAACCCTGCTGAAGATTTTACAATGTTTAGGATGTTCACAGAAGAGATGTTCTACACATCTCCTGTGTAGATCTTCTAGGGTCTGATAAGGACAGAAACCATATACTGGCCTTTCCTCAGTGGGCACATTTATATTGTTTCCCTCTTTTCCCCTCTCTCCCTTCAGAAAATATGTTGAAACTCAAGTACTTTGACACTGCTGATTTTCAGTCAAATTTGCTAGAAATTCGTAGAGGGGCTCAAGAATTGCTAGAGGAAAAGCAGACAGTCCATCAGACAGATATATACTCCCTCCCACATGCTTCAAGAACGACTGCACAAACTTCATCTACTTAGGATGCAACAAATCATTCCCATTGTCATCAAACTCTGGCAGCAAAGAAAAATTGCAGCCCTCAGTATTTCTCAGCAGTGGAGTTATGTACTTATATTTTTCCTTTGTGGTATCCTATTTCTGCAGAAGAAGGAGTTAAAGCCTGCAGCACTGATTTTCTGTAATTTATTTTGTGCTGGCTTCAGGGTGGTGATTCCTACCAAAAAAAAAGGTATAAATGACTACAAATTGCAAATGACATGGGTAGGAGATGCTATGGATGCCTCTAATCTCTGCTGTGACAGCCAGGGGAAAATACAGATCCTCACATGGAGGTGTAGTATCTCTGTGTGTCCCCAAGTACTACTGGTTGTATCATGATGGCAAGACAGTTTTATGGGTATTTGATTTGACCAGCTTAAGCACCAGGGAAGGTCAGGGTGCTTGGTCTGTGACCTGTCCCATGAATAGGGAACATTTCAGGGAACTGGTCTGCCAACAAGCTCAGTAGACACTTGCCAGTGGCAACAGGCAATATTAAAAACCAGCCACCTGCTCCAGTTTCTGTGCCTTCAGTTGTCCCCCTGTCTTCCCAGAACTCTCCATCAACTGTCTCCTTCTCAGGCTTGGGGCAGCTTCGCCCTACCTAGAGAGCACCAAAACTCAACATCCCACGTGCCACTGACAGGCTTTGATCCAGCCATGCCCCTGTACCACAGGGTTGTTGAGGACAAGATGATTTTGAAATCCTCTTCATGGTGTGGGCACATAGTCTATTGTCCCCGACATGTCCTCTTTGTCCAGAGCACAGGAGGAGGTGAGAAAACCAAGGACTCTCCCTCTCCTGGAACTCCTGTATGTGTGAATGAGCCTGACTTTGAGAGCAGGGTTTTTCCTCTTGTGTGGCTGACTCTGAGGAATCCAGTTGGGCCTCTGATTTCACCAAGAGTCAGGCAATGGTAGAGGAGTCAGCAAACAGTAAGATAAAACTGAGAAATGGAGTCCTATCTGCAGAGAGGATGGGGAAGCTGTGCCCTGCCCTCCACACTGCTTCTGCTTGCCCTTTGCCTCTGACAGTTACTTGAACCATAAAACCCTCCAAAGACATCAGAATTCTTTCAATGTGTGACCACATGTTACTCACAAGCTGAGGGCCTTGAAATCATTTGTAGCTTCTACTCTTAGTCTGAGACAAGTTTGGGAGGAAACGCCCTGTAATGAACGCCTCCTTGTAGGAAGGCAGGTTTCCGTACTCCCTCCCCCATCAGTACAAAAGGAATTTCTTGGATGAAAGTGAAAAAAACCTATTTATTTAACAAGCAGAGTGCCGGCAGGGCAAAGAAAAGAAATGAGTAATGTTAGATAATAAACCTCCTCGATGTGGAGAAAGCTGGTGGATTTAGAGTTCCCTCTGTTGCTGGCTCGGCCCCTCCCAAGGCTGGGATGTGGCATTCCTGCAGCCTTTCTTCCAGTCCATGGGGTCTGATGATCTGTTTCTTGGATCACAGCTAGGCTGAACAGGTCCAGAAAAAGAAGAAGTTCCCGAGGATTTCAGTATGCAGTCCTGGGAAAATTTCTTGCCTCAGCTAACAGGAAAGCTAAAATCAGGAATGTGCTCCCTCGGCTCTGCAGCGGTGAGAGCGCGGGGGAGTGTGTGTGAGTCCTTGAACACAAACCGTGCTGGAGAATTCACCCATCTTCTCTCCCCACTCTCCTGAACCTAGCTTAAAGCTGTGGAATCCATTTCTGGGCAATAAGCAGATGATAGGGGAATACAGTATTATCATAAAATCACCCCAAGGCAAGACTCTTCTATAATAAGGCAATAAATAACAGGTACATCAAAGGGTCATTGGGATGCTGTGTCTTGGCATAGTGGAAAACCCTGGGAAAACGTTGAAAATGACACCTCTCTCTGAATTGGGGATTAGAATCACAGATTCATAGAATGACTGGGTTGGAAAGGACCTTAAAGCTCATCTCGTTCCAAATTCCTGCCATAGACCTTCCATGAGACCAGGTTGCTCCAAATGCCATTCAACCTGGCCTTGAATGCTTCCAGGGATGGAGCAGCCTCGGCTTCTTTGGACAACCTGTGCCAGGGCTTCACAGGAAAGAATTTCTTTCCAATATCCCATCTAACCCTACCCTCTTGTCAGTGTGAAGCCATTCCTCCTTGTTCTGTCACTGCAGGGCTGCCTTCGTAATTATTTCTTAGCAAGTATTTTCTTGTCCATGTGGCACAGAAAATATCAATTGCAAGGGAAACCACGGAGATGAGGTGGTTCTGCTGCCCTTGAAGTGACTGGAGAACTTACTTCCCAGCAAGAATTTTTGTGGGTTGGTCTTCCCTTTTCCCATGGGGCAAGACACATTAGACATAGCCCTGGAAGGCTCTAAGTGAAGGCCCTTCAATGGCAGTGGGTGCTTTGAGAAGAGATGTACAGTGAGTGTGTTCCCACAGTGCTGGAGGGAGGCAGAGAAAACTGGGTCAGGAGACTGCTATCTGGAAAGGGGTATCATTGAGTTCAGTCCCTGGCTTTCACAGACAACTTTTCCAATGTACATTTAGAGGAGTTGTTCTTTACTCTTTCACCCTCAAAACTCCAACCTGGTCATCCTATAGCACGATAGCACCAACACACCAATACAATATGCCACAAGGCGAGGTTAGGAGAGACCAGGAGAGACCATCCTGCATACCTCCTGCCTCTGCAGAAAACGTGCTCAGGGAAAAGCCTGCTGCACAAATGCTCTGGTTTTGGAGCATTCCTAGGGGAGGTAATTTTGCAGCTCAAAGGAATGTAGCCAGAGGAATGCTTGAGCCATGGGAAGATGGACCACATCCTTTTGTGCATCTTTACAGCACTAGCAGCCTGGTTGTACTTGGAATGCCTGCTGAAATGCAATCATGGTGGCCCTGGGATCCAAGAAAGAAGCTTGGTGGTTCACTCCAGCTGGAAATGGGAAGATACTCATTGGCGCTGTGAGGGCTTCCAGTTGGGCTTGAGCTACTACCCAGGGATGCCATGGTACCCAGAGATGGGAGGAGAGGGGTCATCTCTGCGAGGACCAAGCAGAGGCAGTGGTCCTGCTGCAGCGTGGTGCTCTCCTTGATCCCACACTGCTGTCCAGGAGACAGGAGGCCTAGCTGGACCATATTTCAGCATTATGGGAGCTTCATAGTAGCTCCCCAAGCTGGCTGCTCTGGAACTGCACAGAAATGTCCAATGTGGTGTCTGGCAGGCTGGATGTGATCTACGAGAGGCAAAATAAAAAGTCTGGTCCTAGAGGATATAAATAAACTCCAGAAATAGGAGTCTTCCCTGAGTGCAGAAAGGAGACAACCAGATGGGCTTTTGGACCTTTCTTCCTTCCTTAATTTCTATAAATATGAAAAGAAGTTGGACAAAGCCATAGGTTTATAGCCAGCCTTGAAAGAGCTGATGTCCTATGTTTGCCGGAGTTTTGGTTGTTTCTCAGGGGGAGACATCCCCATAAAGCTCCCCCAGACTTGGACAAGAATATCATTAAAACAGGTGTCTTTGTTTTTATGAGATACTGGAATTACGATGTTTCTTTTGTGTCTGAAATTAGCGTAAAAATGTCAGTAGGGCTCCTCTGGACTCTTCAACTTATCTTTATACAGACAGAGCCACCTTCATTGGGTACTGTTTGCCCAATGAAGAGTGAGTGCAGGGGGACCAGAATAGCCCCTGAAATTCCATATTTAGCAAGAAAACAATGGGGGAAGATTTCAGTTTTTCACTCTCAAGTAAATCTCCTCCTATACACAAACCAACCTATGTCCCCTTCTCCTTTTTTTCATCCTGTGGACAGAGCCTCTTCAGCCAGAGATGCCCATCAGCCATCTTACATTGCTTGATTTAGAGTGAGTTGTAATGGGTCATTGCATCCTGGGGAGAGGATTGTCTATTCCTCTTGCACCTCCATCTCTCCTTCTTCACAGTCCCCTGCAGGAACCACTTGGAAGAAACAGTCCCTGTCATTGTGCAGAGTAGTCTTTAAGAGGCAGACTCATCTTTGGGGGCTGTGTCCCAGCAGGTCAGTTTGTTGCTCAGTCCATATATCACTCCATGGCAACTGCAACATGACAACCCCATCACAATATTTGTGAGGAATCACTTCCTCAGTGTCTTGCATTACACTAACATCAATGCTTTAGAGTTGCACAGGGAGAGTTGAGGTTATGTGTTGCTAGCTATAGATCAGAAAACACAACAATAGGAATTCCTTCTTTTTTAATAGAAAGCCCAACTTTGTGTTAACAGACTGTTTCATTATAGTCAGAGCTTGGGAAGGGAGGACTACCATGGCTTTGAAGCAAATGGATTGGTGCTCATGGGTCTTTGCTCACTTGGATGTTGCCATTGCTTTTGGACCAAGGCAAGGGATGTCCCTCATGGATGGGCCTTATCCTTGGAATTGGTAAGAATTTTTGTTAGTTATCATCGATGTCTGTGGAAAACAGCTTCATAGCTCACAACTATTTAATGAAGGTCATATTGTCACAAACTGGTACTGACCTACTACTCAGTTCAGAGTGTCCTAGATGTGGACACTTGGCCCCTGTCAGCATAAAGGACTCATAAATCTGTACATTTGAGAGGCAGGGTGTGATTGAGACATGCAAGCTTGGGTGCCTCTGTGATGTTTGTCCTGCCTTTGTTATTGATGGAGATCTCTGTAGTCAACCATTCCTGCAGATGACGTTGTTTAACACAGTTTATTTAATCCAGCTGGTTAAATGCAAGCTTTAGTGCCTAGAGCATGCCTGGAGTATCTAAGATACCCAAATGACCCTGAAAATGCAATGACATTTTTATGAAAGACCAATGCCCTTCTGCAGTGCTATCTGGAGCTTGGGTCAGGTGCCCTTTGGGCATCTCAAATGATTAAACGCCTCTGCTGGGCAATGGTGTCCTGCTCCAGGTGAACAGATCTCAAAGTTCCAGTCTTTTTGACTGTCCTCTGCCATAATGGAAGCTCAGGCACCCCCATGCATTTGGTGACACCTTCATGAAGGCACTTCAAGCTAAAGCTTCCCCATACGTAACTTTCATGGTTGCCTCTGCATCTGTTGTTATTTCCACTCCCTGCTCCAATGTGAAAGGTATGGATTGGTCTAAAGGACAGACACTCTCTAATCTCAGTCCTGTCTCTTCTGCAAAAGGTCTTCTGCCCAAATTTAGGTGTCTTTAATGTACTGGTTGTCTTCTGAGTTCAGCATCTAAATGACTGCTACACTCCACAGGAAGGACCAGATTCACCCTGTCATCATTCATCCAGTACAGGGAAAACCAGTGGGTCAGATTATCTGTGCTTCAGACCAGCCTCTTCTTTGCACTATTGCAGACTCCAGACACCTAGTTCAACATCAAGGGTTCATCTATCTGCTTGTAGGCATCTAGTACAAGCTTATGCTGTAGAGCATTCTCCTCGGTCTCCAGCTTCCAACACAGCAGAACATTTGTGTCTTGTAGGTCTGGGGTGATACCTACCATCTCTAAGTATTTATAAAATGTCCCATGCATTGAGCTGACTATGTTTCTATAATGATTTATTTGCTTCTTGTTCTAATATCTTCCATTTATTCCCTGTATTGTCACTTGAATTAGCCCTGATGGAGGAATAAAAGAAACTATTGCTGGACTGCCTTGGCTTGAGCACAGGCTAACCACAGACTCAGACCTCCATTTTCACTTTTTTCCATCATTCCCAAGTGACAAAGGCGAGTAAGTAGAAGGACTCTTGGCTGTTACTCTGGCCCCTGTTACAGGCTCCTGGAAATAATGTAACCTCTATTTCCTTGTCTGCCACATACCAAAGATAGTGCAGCTTTGCCTGGGGTTTGCAGCAAATCTTTGTACAGTGTTGGGAGATATTTGAACAAAAGGCACTACAAAGCTATTAAGTAATCATGTCATTTATTGTGCTTTCTCAAGTGGGTCCCCTTAACAATGTAGTGTGCAAGTAGTGTGATTCTAGCACCAGGTTTGACATTTGACTACCACACTCCCCACATCCCTCTGGAGCTGAATGTCCTTCGTGCAACTTCACAGCACTGCAGGTAAAGCACTTACGCTTGTCTTGTTTCATAAAACACACTTGCCTGCTCTTCTCCTTTCCTAGGCTGGTTTTCCCCAGGACATCTTCATAGTCTAGTGGAATTTGATCAAGGCAGGACTAAAATGAAGTTCTGTTGCGCTGCACTTGTAGAATTGGACAAGACTCTTCTTTCTGATGCTCTTGAATGCCACCCTGTAAATTTGCGAGGGCAGAAGACAATAGAGTGAGGAGACTTGTATCCTTAGTAATTTTCTTATTGAAGTGATTTATCTTTCTGGTCTCATTTACTTTCATTACTTTTAAGTTGGCCCTTTAAATTACTTTTAAGCGAGAGAAACTTGGTGATTTAATTCATTCAACGTACTGCCAGAATCTATGCTGAGATAAATGATATGCTATATATACTCTTGGTGATATCTCTGAGCAATTCAAAACTCCAGTCTAGAAGAAAATGTCCATTTCCCCCCACTTTTTTTTCTTACCATCAGGACAGGTGGTGATGTTCAACTCACCACCAGTTACTCACTGCTTGCTGTGGCCTCTCTGCTGTGCTGAGTACCATTTTGAATGGCCTTCTGGTTGTGATGCACACACTGTATCTAGAGACTGCAGTGTGCAAAACGTAACTGGAAACCATCTGAAAATGTGTGTTCTTGAAGAATTTCTGATGATTTTTATTCAGATATTTCTAAACAGCCTGGAAATAACAGAGGGAATTGCCCTTCCAGCAGGGTTTGAGTGGACTCGAATCCAGGCAGAAATGAGAAGAACAAAGAATGAAAGGAAGCAAAGTCTGATTGTGATGGATTTATGTCTCAAAGCTGATGGCTTGTTAAACTGATTTATTTTAAGATTATCCATTTTTTTTCTGTTTCACCTTTACAATTCCCTTAGGCTTTTTGTACATTTTGTCTACTACAATCTGCTATGTACATCACCTGCCCTGTAGAAATCAGCTAATAGGATAAAAATTAAGAAGAAATTGTTTAGATTGAAATAATTCCTTTCTCTGAATCATTATTTTAATGCTGAAATAGGAACATAAATTCTTTGGAGACCTTCAGTTTCCAGTCAAAACTGTTTGAAAAATCAGCAGGTGGAGAAATCTGTGGGGGGCAGATAGATGACAGACTGAATGACCACGTAAATTTAAATTTTTGTGGGGAAGTTTATATAATAAATGGTAAAATGAACTCATAGGTGGTTCCCCCACTGTATTTCCTGTACTGAATGGAGGAGAAACAAACTGTGGAAAACTTTAACCCGGGTTTGAATTTGGGGACTGAGGCTATCTTTTAAATAAATTCAATTTTTTACAACAGATCTTGATTAGACAAACACTTCAAAGATTTTGAAGCACTTCCTTTAGTGCCAAGTGTATCTAATTAGTCCATCATGTGCTCATCATTGGAAGAAATCTGAATGCCTTGTCCACATGGTGAAGATATCATAAAATCCTAATTGTTGAGTCTTTGTTGATTAGCCTAAAACAAAGGAGTAATGGCCCCAGTGCAGAGCAGGAGTTATCCTGGCAGAAGATATCAGTAGTTTAAGTTACACAGCAGGATTTCAACAAGGAATCATAGAAGAGCCTGGGTTGAGAGGGGCCTTAAATCTCATCTCATTTCAATCCCCTGCCATGGGTAGGGAACTTTCCACTAGACCAGGTTCCTTCAAGCCCTGTCCAACCTGGCAATCGATGTTCTTGGAAGACTGGGGCAGGTGCATGAGATTGACCATAAAAACCAAGAGTACATACATTTCATTACTGTCTCGCCATGTCTTATAAAATGGGAAAAGGCTTGATCTGGGGTATGTCATCTGTTCAGGAAGTCCAGTGAGTGCTACTTATTGTAGGTTGTTTCCTTGTAAGGAGGATGATTACAAGCTAGGAGGAAACCTGGGAGAGTGAGAGAAGCTATACGGTATTGTGAGAGTCTTGAGACCATTGGGTTGGAAGAGTTACATTTGGGGCGACCTTAAAGGAAACACAATTTCAGCTGAATACTGACTATTCAAAGTGTTTCCAACTTCTGAAGGACAAGTATTTCAGAAGTGGACACAGATCCCTGCAGAGATTAGACCCCTCCAGCTGGCTGTCCTCTTTCCTGGGACCACAGTCTTCATCTCTGGCAATGGGAAATGTGCTAAATGCAGACTGCCTTATTTAGGTGCTCAGTAAAGCAGTGTTTGGATAGACAGGACTACCTTGCTGCTCCTGGTTTGTGAAGTTCATACCTTGTGTGGCACATTTATCACCCCTCTTACCTCTTGGTATAGGGGGAAGGGAACAGTAGGAGGGAAGAGAAAGTGGAAGACAAGAGTGGAGGGACCCAGACAAGGGAGGGGGCTTGTGGGGTGTCTCTTCCCATCCTGAATGATTTCTTTTTCTTCTGGGAAACACTGAAACTTCCAAGTTGAAATTAATGGGACAAAAACACTTTCCAGGTGCTCATAAGTGCAAAAGTGCAATAAATCAAGGAGGTAGTCTAAAGGAAGAATCTTGCAGCCTAAGGAGAAAAAAAACAGGCAGAAGAGCTGTCTCCTCTGATGTGTGGGGCAGTCTCCAAGTTCCTGTGGTACACTGAGGGCATGTTTTGGGCTGCACAAGGAGCTTTCTTGGGCTGGTTGAACCTGTCAGTAGAGGAACCCGGTGTAGGAGCTTGTTCTCTGGGTCTGAAGCGCAATGAGCAAGATGTGGAGAGGGCCAGAAGGATAAGAAGGACCAAGAGGGAAAACTGGCAAAGGCAAATGACAGATTCACCTGTTATCTGTAATGGAGAAAGATCTCTGTTCTCACTCTGTGACCCCAAAACTCTGGTCCAGTTCTCTGCTAACATCCCAATACAAGATTACATTTACTCAGCTCTTCTTGAAGGGGTACAGACCCAACTTAAGGGAGACAACCCATTGTGAGCTCTGGCTCTGACTTCCAGTTGTCCCCCTGTCAGTGAGGAGGATGAAGAATTGCATCAAGCTTAGGCTTTGTACCCTTCTGCAGGGAAGCACAGCTCCATCCCACCTCACTGATGAACCCATATCAGGGTACACGTGATTTCATGCCACATGAAGATACAACATCTTTGACATCAGCAAAGCACTTCAGAGCACGTGGAATTGTAAGCTAAGGGATGTTGTTGCCCCATGGCAGCTAACATAGGGCATAAGTGTCCAGCTCTGGGGCTCCAAAAATAAGAAGGATGTGGAATTTTGGAGCAAGTCAAGAGGAGTCCATGGAGATGCTTCAAGAGCTGGAGCGCCTCTGATCTGGAAACAGGCTGGGAGAGCTGAGGGTGTTCACCTGGAGAAGAGAAGGCTCCAGGGAGACCTTGGAGCACCTTCCAGTGCCTAAAGGGGCTCTAAGGACTGGAGAGACTCTTTGGACAAGGGGGTGGAGGGACAGGACAAAGGGGAATGGCTTCCCGCTGCCAGAGGGCAGGCTTAGATGGGATATTGGGCAGAAATTCTTGGCTGTGAGGGTGTTGAGGCAGTGGCACAGGTTGCCCAGAGAAGCTGTGGCTGCCCCATCCCTGGAAGTGTTCAAGGCCAGGTAGGATGTGGCTTAGAGCAACCTGTTCTAGAGGAAAGGGGGGTTGGACCAGATGACTTTTAAAAGGTCCCTTCCAACTGAAAGCACTCTGTGACTCTATGCTATGTTTGAATGAGTTGCTGATGTCTTAAGAAATGGCTTCGTTGTCAGTTTGTGGCTGGTTTCCTCTCTTGAAGGCTTCTGGGCAGTGTGGTTTGCTCTCTTGTAGTTACTGATCACCAAAGAAACTCCTGATCCAGGGCAATGCTGGCCCTTTTCATCGCAGCATTCACATAAGAGCTCCTTCAGTGCCCATCATCCCAACAATGCGGACCTTGTTCTGACATCTCCACTAACAATCTGGTTTTTATTTATTTTATTTTTACTTTTTTTTTTTTTTTTTAACCAGAAAGCTCTTTTCTCAAGTACTACTGGGATTTTCATTAAAAGAATTTGCAGTGCCATGTGGAAATGGGTCATTTGAACTCTTGGAAAATGGAAGCATCTAGAACGTGGTTTTGTGGAAATAATTCCCCATCTTTTTCAAACATCACCTCCCACGCTTATTATTAATTAATTAATATTATTTGCTATTATTTCTTGTTACTCTATGCTATTAATAATTGCTAATTACTAATGATAACTATTATTTATTATCATTGAGGAAACACCTAGAAACTTTGGAGTAGCTCTGGCCTACACTGTGCCAGAAGTTATGCAAATATACTGGAGAAATCCAGTCTTGACTTTCTTTTCTCTGTCTCTCAAGCTGTCCTGGGCTTGGGCCCAGCGAGTATATAATCAGTTGCTGATTTGCTGACAGAGCACTATGAGTCAGTTCCCTACTTGAGATGAACCATTGGTCAATTAAACTTTTACTAAAAATCTCTGGGCATAAGAAGGGAAATGTTTATGAGCTAATGTTAAGAGTGCTAGGGCTAAAGGGGAACAAAAGCCCTCCACAATTGTAACAGGGGAAAATAAGAACCCAATCTCATTAATAAACAAAGAGCAGGATGTAATTAATAAATGCCTCTAAACCTGCCAGAATATGGAATGCCTTTCTAAATATGTCATTCAGAAGAGAAATAAAGAGAAAAATTAAACTGATAAGGATAGGCTTGGAAACTTTGAAAATATACAAAATGTAGGACCTGGCTGATATATATCCTGTTGTTAAAGGCATTTAACTAAAGAGTTAAGGACTCACTGTGGAGCAGTGAAGTGTGGCCATGGGATATAAAAGCAAATATTTCTAGTTTGCTTTTATATGGCAGAAGTTGTCTGCTGTACCTATCATATAGGCGCAAATATAGCAGAGGGACATGGTCCCTGGTCAGAGGGAAGCACACCAGTGGTTCTGGTCTGTGACACAATCCCAGGGAGAAATTTGTAACATGCAGGGAAAAAAGAAATATTTCTGGATCTTCTAGAATTTAGGGGATAAAAAAGCTCTGCTACAAAACAACCATATTGACCAGGCTAGTAGTGGAGAAAAATGATACACAGAAAAAAAGTATATTATGGTTTAAAACTACTTCGAACTACTGTCAGGTCAATCACTTCACAACTTTTTCATGTCTTGGACCTCACACTCACTTAAGGTGCCCCTTTCATCATGGGCCCCAAAAGGTCTCCCTTTTATCTTCTTGAGGTGGAACCCAGGAGGGGTGTGGAAGGACCCACCAGCCCCAGATGGAGTAGCAGTCTCTCCTGAACTTCATCTGCTCATGTGCCTCAATGAATCCAGGCTCTGGCCAAAAGAGAGAATACATCTGAGAAACCTGAAATGCGCAGCAGATGCAAAACCTGGTATTAGGGAATGCCTGATGAAAGCAAGGAGAAGCAGCTCACGCTGGATGCAGCACAGATGGGGGAATCTGAGGAGAGCTGTTTGGGGAGGAAGAGACTTAATCAAAGATACACTCATTCAGGATGAATGTCAGTGGGATGGGATGGCACTTGTCAAGATTAGAGGAAAAGAGGTTCCCACAAAAGGATTTGGTGGTGCAGATGGATTGGAAAGGGCGTGTGCAGAGGCAGTGTGTGTAAGGCAAGGAGCCAGAACTGAACTTAAATGCCAGAAATTATCTGACTCTGCACTAGTTAACATATTTAAACCAAACTGTTATTTCCCCCCCCCTTGTTCAATCATGAATTATCAGTCAGTGTCATGGAGATCTGCAGTAAGATTGCACCACTGTAGAAGTTGAGAAGTTGACCTCTTGTCTGCAAATCTATGCATTTGCTGAAGGTCATTGCTGTGCCTTAGGTCTCCCTGGGGTTTTTTCCTCACTTAATTATCACTGGGAGAAGAATCAGCCCCAGAACTGTCTAGTCCAGCTTCTTCCCAGTACACAACACAAGTGACACTATTTTGGCAACTTATCTGTGATATTTTTTAGCAGTTTTGTTCTTTTTCTGGACTTTATTATGTGTTACAAGTCTTCACTGCAAAATGTAAAAAGTAAGTAAAGAGACAATTTAGATGGGTAATACACGGGCCCTAACAGAAGATGGAGAAGAGAAACAGCAACAAATAAACCTAAATAAAGAGTCAAACTCCTAATAAATTACATCAAATCACCAGAGAACTGCAGCAGAGCAGCCAAATTAGCTGCCATACCCTGATGCTGGTAGTCTGGATAAAAAATTAAAACAAATCTGGACCAAAGAGAGGCTCTCAGCAATGGTACAAAAATTTGCTTTCTAGCCAAGGCAAAAATAACGTATAATCATTTAATACAATTTCTTCAAATAAACTTTGAGATAATAATTTCCAGAGGGATGAAGGTTTATAAACATCTCTGCCACATGATACATTACCACTGGGTAAAAAAAACGTCAAGAGAGGGATTTAGTCACTGGGTCTAAACCAGTAAATTAAATGCACCCAGTGCTGATCTCCTGAGGCCAAACAGCAAGGGAGGGTGGTGTCCACATTGTTGTCGCTTCTTGCTATCTGAAACCAAGTGGCTTCTTCCAAACTGCCTGTTTGGAGTTGTCGACTTGTGCTACCTTCTGAGCTGTGCCTGGAAGGTGTGCATAGTACAGTCTGATTGTCCAAACCTGAATGGTGCCAAGACCATCCTAAAAATTAAACCATCTGGAGAAGGGAGCTCTCATGTCTGGAAATAATCCCAGGTGCTTTTTGATTTACCCATATGGACACAGCCAAAGAGAAACTTTGCAGAAAACACCACAACCCTTTCAGCATCAACCAGTATTGTTCTTGAAACTATTTTGGAAGCTCATCTAAAGCTTCAGGGCTGGATTATCATGGCCAGCATTGAAAACATGGAATCCCACACAAAAGGTCAAGTCACAAATGGTCATACTCAAAAACAAGGCAAGAACATGTTCAAGATGTCCATATAGTTCGTCAACTAACGGCCCAGCACTGTTTTTTGGATGAAATACTAGACTTGATCTCCTTTGAGCCAAAGCTGCTTGTCAGGCTGTCAGTGTTACACATTTGTTTGATTGCTTTGTTGGGTTGGGGCCCTGCAGAATCAGCACCAGGAATGCAAGGGAAACAATGGCACTTTGCACTTTGCATGGAGAATTTCGAGTGTTATTAATTATTTTTCATTTTCCTGGTTCGCATTAAGAGACAGGGCTGAAACAAATCCAGGCAGAAATCAGCCACAGTTATTAGTGTCTCAAATCTTTGTCTTGTAAGCTTCAGTCTGGTTAAAACAACAGAAAGAAAAAAAAGCTGCACATGTTTCAGATGAAGGCCCCTAAGATATGCGGGACTTTAAATAAGTTACTTGGGTTGGATCCAGCACTAATTATTTCCCTTTAAAACCTCAGATTTTTTTTTTTCCCTGTTTACAGGGGATTGTTAGTTGTGAGTTTTTCCTCAGTTTTATCCACACCTTCCACCATGACAATACCTCCATAGATCCCACAGCTGAAATCTAAATGAACCATGGAGACAGTTGGATTTCATCAAGGGATTGATGGAAAATTGGCATGTCTCTAGCTCATCCTGCTTGATTTTTCACCTGGTGGGTTGGAGGAAGAGTCCTCATCTTCTAGGATCTCACATCTTGGGCAAATCAACTGCTGTGGAGCCAAGGCCAGATGTGCCCCAGTTCTTAAACTTCCCTTCTGCCCAGAAGTCCCTTCATTCCTTGAGTGTCTACATGTTGCCGGATTCTCTGCAGCTCATTTGCCAGGCTCCTTTTAGCCTTTCAAAGCAGGAGCTGTGGAGTCATGTAGCTCCAAAATTTCCCAGTCCTTTGGGGTTGCATGATTCTGGGGCTCTGGAACAGCCCCTTGATGGTGAAGGTGTTCCAGGGGCTCTTCTGCACTGTTCCCCATAAAAGTATGAAACCCAGCATATTTTAAGTGCTTATTGGAAGAGCACATAGGCTTTGGGAGGATATTTTTAACTTCATGAACAAACATAGAAGGTAGATCTTGAAATGAAAGCTTATTGGTGGATTACATTCCTGAATGTTTTGATGAAGTAGTGGTACCCACTGTGACTCCTCCTGATTCTGAGCCATAGATGCTCATCAGAAGAGGGCATCACTGCAGAAACTTGCTGAGAGGAGGTCAGAAACTCATTATAATATATTTTATTTAAGTGGAAAACAAGAAAACATACAGGAAAGGATCCAATTTTGGTTAAAGGTCCGGCACAATCTAAAGGATTACAAGGTTATTGAATGCAACTATGTTTGGGCAAGACTGAAGACCTGACTTCAGGGACTCCATAGGATGTTGATGTAAATTGATACAAGTTCCACTGCGGGTGTCATCTTTTCAATTCAGAGCTTTCAGCTCCAAACCTGAAGGTTGGTGGGCCTGACAACGAAAAGGGAGAAATTGGGATTTTACATTCCACTGACTATATTTGCCTTTTCCGTGGTAAAGGATGTCAGTCCAAAGGCATGTGGAGGTTCCTGGGTATCTGAAGGGAGACTGACAAAGATTTTCAACGGCTGAATCTCTTCTCTGCCAGTTTTCAAAGTCTGGATGTCTGGAGGACTTAACAAATATCTACTGTCCGCTCCTCCTTCTCAACTGAACAGACGACAGGCTGGCCCAGCTCATTTGGGGCATGATGGGACCCATATTCCCTGTCTGGAGAGCAGAGCATCACCAATTCCCAGTCTGAATGCATGCTGAAATTCAGGATCATGCCCAAACTGTTACTTGAAAACATTTAATCTTGACTGTAAGAACAGCTGTGGATGACTCTCTGTTAGTGGTTGCTCAATATGTTTCTCATCAGTTCATATTCCAGAAACATTTAACAACCAGCTCATTAACTGTTAAACTCTGCAGGATTTCTTCTCAAATCCTTTGTGAGATATCAACTCCACTGCTGCCAAGTTGGATGCCAGGTTTTAGGCAGGTGGGAGAAGCCATGAGCCTGTTGTGCTGCCCTTAAACTACATAACCCAGCAAACAGTGTGAAGATCTTGCTGTAGCAGCTCTGCATGTCAAAATCTCTCCAACCTTCCTCCTTCACCCTCCATTGACATGACAGATATTTTTGGACACCTTCCCAGTTTCATCAGGTCAGTTCTCGATAGGCTGGAAATTTCTGTTTCCCATATAGTCCCCCCAAAATATAAACAAATATCATCTGTGGTGGAGCTGAGCAGTGGAAAGGTATATGTCCTGTTATGGATTCATGTTTACATTACTACTGGGAGCAGGCTAGGTAGTTTCATCTTTCTGGAACTTTTTAGTTCTCTTGCACATGCCACAGTTTTGTAACTCAGCATAAATACTGGGACTCCTTTTGAAAAAGAGTGGCTTAGAAGGGCCTCAAACCTCCTCTACTCTCTCTGGATTTTACAAGCTAAAGGTTATCCATTTTCCACCCCAACCTTTCTTCCATGACCAGGATCTCTCTTTCATGTCCTTCTCTCCAGGTAATCTCTGCTAGATGTGTAGTCTCATCTCATGCTGACAAAGGTGAGTATAGAATCACCGAATGGTTTGGGTTAGAAGGGCCCTTAAAGATCATCCAGTTCCACCCCCCTGCCATGGGCAGAACACCCTCCACTAGACCAGGTGGTTCCAAGCCCCATCCTACCTGGCCATGAACACTTCCAGGATGGGGCAGCCACAGCTTCTCTGGGCAACATGTGCCAGGGCATCATCCTCACAGGGAAGAATTTCCTCCATTATCCAATCTAACCCTGCCCTCAGTTGGAAGCCATTCCTCCTTGTCCTGTCATTCCATGTTGTTTTCACAAGTCCCTCTCCAGTTCTTAGAGCCCCTTTAGGCACTAGAAAGGTGTCTAAGGTCTTCCTGGAGCCTTCTTTTCTTGAGGCTAAACACCCCCAGCTCTCCCAGCCTGTCTCCAGAGCAGAAAGGCTCCAGTTCTTGAAGCATCTCCATGGCTTCCTCTGGATTCACTTCAGCAGCTGCATGTCCTTCTGACGCTGGGGGCCCCAGAACTGGAGGCAGCTCTGTAGGTGGGTTCTCACCAGAGCTGAACAGAGAGGGACAACCACCTTCCTTGACGTGGTGATAACAAGGCTCTGAAGTGATTACACTGCACTGCTGCAAATGCATGGGTGAACTCTTTGCTGTGTGTTTTATGCTGCTCCTCTCTGTCATTAGAGACGTCACTGTCTCTTCAGTAATGAGAGGAGTTGATCAGTAATTGTCATGTAAGCACGAGCTAACTATTGGGAGTCAGCAAGTGTTAATCACAAGCCTAAGAAGCAGGATGTGCCTAGCCTTGTCAAGATAAGAGAAACACAATGCACCTTGTCAAGATAAGAGGAACGGAACCTGTTTGAAACCAGCACAGAAACTGCTGAATCAGCCAACGAAGGACTGCACATGCTCTGGAAAGAAAGGTGAAAAGTGCATTGTGAAGTAGACTACTAGCCTTCATCAGAATGACCCCCAAGGAAGAAGAGGAGCCTTCCTCCGTGTGACCACCAGGGTACACAGTGCCTGTGTGGTACATATGCTAATGATATTAATGACTTCTGAGAAGTAATTTGTATAACCGCTCCTATCCCAAGGACTGTGATGAATATTTATGAATTCTACTCATATACCGTGCTGTATGGAGTGCTGTGTGCGTGTTAGGAGGAGTGATCCCCCATGCACCAGGTACGCTGAATAAAGCAAATGCCTACTTCTCTGACTCTGTCTCTGAAGTGTCTCCAGGCTCGGTTTGGAGCGATTCAGTAACACCAAGCATGTGAGAACTTCACGTAATGAATATACAACCAACCCAATGCACTTGCTAATCAAACCAATCCCAACTGTTGCCAGAAGAACTGAATGCTCTTGCTGATTCGGCATGAATATTACTTTCCAAGGAACACGCATTTGCTGCAGGTCTACAGCACCACTGAAACCGGACAAGTGTCTGAAATAAGGTTTCTCTTGGTGGGGAGTGTCCTGCAGAGCTTCTTGCTTCATGTTTTGCTTTTTTCACCAGTAAACCCCTAAGACCCAGAAGTGACCTTTCCGGTTGATAAAAAGGACTCAACTGATCCAGTTTGCAAAAGAAAGCGAGATAAATGGATTCACGAGCTGAAATTTCAGCAGCATAGTATTGAACATTTATTAGTGGAACAAAGGCAAACACGGCGCTGGGCGCTTGGCAATGTTGCCAGAGGTGCAATTCTATTCATTTTACCGTGAACTTAAGTACTTTTCTTAAACTATTACATATTCATTAAGCTCAGAAAATAATTTACACTTCACTCAACTTCCCCCTCCCTGATCCCTGCCCCCTTCCGCCACCATGACACCATCTCAATCCTCTCTGTCATCTCAGAATTGAAGGCAGAAATCCTCCTCTGGTGTCTCCTCAGTTCTAATCTGATTTGTAGCTGACAGTTTCTTTGGGAGGTGTGAGTTTTGATGAGATAACAGACTTCCTGGGATGCCTGTGGTTTTATCTTCTTTGTTTCTTTAAGATGTCCTCGTCTCCAGCACTGTGGTTTTTCAAACTTAAAGACNCGCCACCATGACACCATCTCAATCCTCTCTGTCATCTCAGAATTGAAGGCAGAAATCCTCCTCTGGTGTCTCCTCAGTTCTAATCTGATTTGTAGCTGACAGTTTCTTTGGGAGGTGTGAGTTTTGATGAGATAACAGACTTCCTGGGATGCCTGTGGTTTTATCTTCTTAGTTTCTTTAAGATGTCCTCGTCTCCAGCACTGTGGTTTTTCAAACTTAAAGACATTTATTACCGTGTATTTATTACTACGTTTCCCAACATATTACGACTATTTTGAAGTTACAATTCACTCTAACCTTGTTTCTACTTTAACTGTATTTTACCTTAACACTATTTCTACAGAGTACCTTATTATTTGTAAATGTTAAATTCATATATGCAAAAGCCAACATTTATTATTCACTCATTTATCACAAAAGTTTCAACACAGGAATTGGTGCTTCTCCTGCCCGCTGAGTCAAGCTTATTGCAGAGCAGAGCTTGTTGTGCTGTCACAGCAGTGGTGGAAAAGGGAGGGTTAAAATCTGCAGGACTGTTGTGACCTCAGGAGAGCCTGAGAGCAGGGAATGAGTGGCTTTGTTTTGTTTTCATTGGAAATGGGGAGAGATGATTTTGTCTTGACACTCACCATGCTACCAAAAGGCTCAGAAATTTACCAGCTAAACGTCACTGGAGACAAGGGGAAAAAAAAAGTTTTGTCATCCAATGTGGGAGATTTGCAGCAGAGTGGTGGAAGCCCAGAGGGAAGGTGTTTGTGGTGGAGGCAGCACGGCCAGGGAATGCTCTGAGACTGACTTTTACAGCTGTCAGCTAATGTGTCTATGGGCAACTCTACCTCATGTTACCAGCAGCAGGATGCAAGAATGACCCATAACTGGAGGCAGACTATGGCCCATTGTTGGGGGTTAGGTTTTTCCTTCTGTTTCTTTCCCTAATGGAATTTTGTCCCATATGTTGCTAGGAAACAGTAACTACCAATACTTAGAAAAACAAATATGCAGCTGGGTGTCACAACATTCCATTGAAATAGCCCTGGATGGGGGCAGGTTGCAAGTGATAATGGGAGAGAAAAGGTGAGGGGGCTACCGGAGAGGTTTGGGGCTGGGTTTTTGGTCAGTCCAGTTTCTGGGTTTGGGGCTGGGTTTTTGGTCAGTCCGGTTTCTGGGTTTGGGGCTGGGTTTTTGGTCAGTCCGGTTTCTGGGTTTGGAGGAGGAAGGAGCTGTTTGCTGTTTTCCCTGCTGCCTGACCACTCAGAGCTCAGAACCAGCGCATGTGGTGCTGAAACATTGGGATCAACTCCCACCAGACCCTCTGCCTGCAGTGTGTTGCTGCAGCCAGCTCTTGTGTGCTGGACTCTGAGATTGTCATCTGCTGTGGTTTCCCTGCACTGCAAGTCTGCTTGATTCTTTTTTTTTGCTCTCTGGCTGTTTGGGGGGATGGGGGGGGTGTCCAGAGCCAATGTGTGGGGTGTTCCTGTAGGGGCCACCTCTGCGTGGTAGCCCAGTAATTGTGACCAACTGCCGCCCGTGACTTTCTGGCTTGGCCAAGCCGCCATTACCACGTGGTCTCTGAGCTCGCGCCACAGAGCCCCCTGCAGCTCGGGGGAATCATCGCACCCACCCTGCCCAGTCAGGAGCCAACAGCGCCCCTGCCAGCTGTGAAGGAGCCAACAGCGCCCCTTCAGCTGCACCGAAGGGGAAAGTGCTTAAAGAGCAGGGAAGAGACTGTTTATTGGGTTTTCAATTTTTTTTTTGTTTGTTGTTGTTTGTTTGCTCTGTTATACACATGCATACTAGTAAAGAACTGTTATTCCTTTCCCCATATCTTTGCCTGAAAGCCCCTTGACTTCAAAATTATAATAATTTGCAGGGAAGGGGGTCATATTCTCCATTTCAAGGGAGGTTCCCGCCTCCCTTGGCAGACACCTCTCTTTCAAATGGAGATACCTACAAACTGGATCTCCTGACAGCTTTCTGGAGTCAATCCCTTGCCCCTTGAATGGAGGCATCTCAAGGGCAGCTCCCTCTTGAACCCAGTGGCTTTGCCCCCTTTTCAGAAGAGGGAGGTGTTGGGACCTGCTCCATGTTTCCCTCATAAATGCCTTTTATCATAAAATTCTAGTGTGCACAAAATCTTTCCTCAAACTCAACCTTTTTTTAATGAAAATTTGACTCTTTTAGTGAACCTTCATGATTTCTCGACTCCACAGAAGACTATATTCTCCAAACCAAAGACAGACAAATATCAGCCCTAGAGCAGATGATCAAGCAAAGACCAGGAAGGGCAGGG
Source organism: Falcunculus frontatus (assembly GCA_013398115.1). NCBI lineage: Eukaryota > Metazoa > Chordata > Aves > Passeriformes > Falcunculus > Falcunculus frontatus. Next base: position 34,560 of record VZRV01000003.1, read on the forward strand.
AAGCAGGTAATCCTGCTTTACCAGCTTCTAAGGGGACCCTTATTGTCAGTTTCCTGCAGCATAGGTGGTAGTCGTTCCCAAAATCCAGGGTAGCCATCCTTGCTCCCTTTCTTGTGGTGTTTCATAAAGTACAGGGAAATATTCACTGGAGCAGAATGAATGGAAAATTTGAGGAATCATCAGATAAACTCTCCATGAAAAAATTATCATAGGCAATGTTAACAAGGAAAAATTTAATGCAAAATTTCATTTTGGGTTGGAAAAAGTCCCTTTGTAGCTAGATACATTTAGTAAAAACAATTCTTATACCCTTCCCTGCCTCTGTTGCTTGTGTTCCTGCATAAGCCTTTCATCATCCATTCATTCAAAATCCCTTCTTGTTCCCGCCTTGTGCAATCTCAGGATCGGCAAGGATGGAGACCTTTGAAGTCTGTACCCCACAGTCACAGATGGTGGAAAGGTTGCTTCTGTCCTTCAGGAGGACATCACACATAGGTGAGAGGGACCCAAAGATGGTTCCTTCTCATGGGAATGCTAAACCATACAGGTCTGCCATGCTTCAGCATGAGGGAACGGGTAAGCATAGATATCAGAGTATGGCTGGACTTGATAACACTGTGCTGTGCTGAGAAGTTGAGACATTGTGAGTGTCTTATCCCTAGAAGTATTTGAGGTCATTTTTGACAGGGTTTGGAGCAACCTGGTCTAGTGGAAGGTGTCCCTGCCTATGGCAGGAGGTTGGTACTGGATGATTTTTAGGGTCCCTTTCAATGCAAACCATTTTGTGATCCTATGATTCTATGTCTGGAGAACAGACTGCTTTCAGGCAACCCATTGACCAGGCAGGGCTTTTGGCTGAGCTTTGAGGTGCACCAGGAGACAGGTTTGGAGCATGCCATTCCTCATACCAACCTCCTTTGAGGTACAGGGGTGACTCACATTGTCCAGCCACCCTCATATACCCCTAAGGGTCTTTGGGCATCGTGTGGTTGATGCTGAGCAGTGAGTTGGCCAGAAGGTCCTTTGTAGGTTCATGGCCCTTGGACTCGAGATGTGGTCTAAAACTACACATTTGGTAAAGCTGATGAATTAGGAAGAGGACTTCAGTCTGGGTACACTGGTATGGCCATGCCTCAAAGGTGCATAAACGTGGTGGTAAAGGAGCACACTGTACAGGTCAGGACATCACCTCTCTGTGTGACCCTGGACTACTCTGTTCAGCTTCTTTATCCGTCAGATTGCGGCAATAATGACTGCCTACCTCACAAGTGAAGTTTACAAATTCACCTCACGGCTGTTGTCCCAGCAGAATGTTACAGGGTGGTTGGGTTCACTGAAGATCTGATGGAGTTGTTTTTGTGTTTTCCCTTTGCAAGAGTAGATGGGGCACCACCCCAGGTGTCCTGGCAAATCTTCCAGCTCACCTTCTGCTGTTGTGATGAAAGGGGACATGTCAGCCCTAGAAAATGCATGTTAAGCAAGAAAAAGGAGAGTGTTGGGAAAGGGCTTTTTTTCTGCAAAATTAGTTTCGCCAAAGGCTATTAATACTGCATGCTTTGGTACCATGAGATTGCAAACAGAGTTTCAATCTGCCTTTCTACAGCGCCATTTATCAGCCTCCATCTTTTTCCCTTCTAGTTTTTTCCATGCTTTTCCCCCATTTCCCCCCCCCCCCCCTTCCTCTCATTCCTTTGCTTTGTCTCCTGGATTTATTCCCATTCCCTAGATTGTCTTATTAATTTTACTCTTTCTCAAAGGAAAAAAAAAGCCAGTCTTGTGGGCTAAAGACTTTACAACATTCTCTCATAGTCCTGGATTTAAAATGCCTCACTGGGAGTCCATAACGTACTGACATGGAAAGACTAGACTTATTATTAAACTAATAATCCAGGAATTTTTATGAACTTCAGAGCCCTGCAATCTTTTCTAACCACATGGCACAGATTGCCGAGACATTAGTAGCCACCGGTGAAAAGCTACTGTGGCTGGACACGCCAGCTTTGTAAACACCTGGGAGCAGGCCGGCAAAGATGAATGAGCCGAGGAGCTGGGTGGAGAGAAATGGGATGCATGCAACAGCAGTTGGTGAGATCGACCTGTTTCCTCCCGGGTTTGTACCTTGTGCATTGACCAGGTTAGAGCTCCCAAAGTATAAATTGTGATACTAGAAAATATCTTCAATAAAATAAGATTGCTAGGAGTTGGGATGCAACTGTATACTTGCCTTAGTCTCTGCTTTGACCAGTGCTACATACTGAGTTAGAAGGATCCTTGATCAAAACCAACATGGTTGTGCTGTATTATTATGACAGACTGGTCTGGTTAAGATGAGATGCTGCTGCACCTCTCATTTTAACGCCTTTTCTTATGTTGCTTACAAATATCTTTTGCCAGGTAAAAGTATATTCAGTGTCTGGCATTATGAAATCATTAGGAAATTAGGAAATAATGCGTGACAAATTTGGTGACCTATGGTGATGGGGCTACATAGTTTGTAGATAGGTGCAGAGCCACTGAGATCGTCTGCCTGGATTTCCGCAAAACATTTTACGCTGTCCAACACAACAACCTTGTCTCCAAATTGGAGAGATGGATTTGACAGATGGACTACTCAGTGGATAAAGAACTGGCTGGATGGTTGCATGCAGAGTTGTGATCAACAGCTCACTGTCCACGTGGAGATGTGGGGTCCCTTGTCACTGGTGCTGGGGGTGATACTGTTGAACAGCTTTGTCGGTGGCATGGACAATGGTACCTAGGCACCCTCAGCATGTTCACTGATGAGAGTGAGCTGTGTGGTGCAGTCACACACTGGAGGGAAGGGATGGCATCCAGAGGGACCTAGACAGGCTGGAGAGGTGGGGCTGTGTGAACCTCGTGAATCTCAACAAAGCCAAGTGCAAGGTCCTACACCTGGGTCATGTCAGTCCCAGTCACACCTGCAGGTGGGGCAGAGAAGTGATAGAGAGCAGTTCTGTGGGGAGGCACTTGTGGGTGATGGTTGATGAAAAACTCACCATGAGGTGGCAGTGAGGGCTCCCAGCCCAGAAAGCCAACAATATCCTGGGCTGCATCCAAAGAAGCACAGCCAGCAGGTCGAGGGAGGTGATTCTCCCCTTCTACTCTGCTCTTGTAAGATCTTACCTAGAGTACTGTATCCAGTTCTGCTGCCCCTAACACAGAGAGAGACATGGAACTCCTGGAGCAAGTCCAGAGGAGGTCTCGAAGTTGATAAGGGGACTGGAGCACCTCCCCTACAGAGACAGGCTGAGAGAATTTGGGCTGTTCAGGCTGAAGAAGAGAAGGTTGTGGGGCGACCTCATAGCACCTTCCATATTATCTGAAAGAAGCCGGGAATTTCATCAGGAACTGTGGTGATAGGACAAGGGGATATGGGTTCAAACTCTAATAGCGGAAATTTAAATTAGATGTTAGGAATAAATTATTTACTGTGAGGGTGGTGAGGCCCTGGCACAGGTTGTCCTGAGAAGCTGCGGCTGCCCCAACCCTGGAATTGTTCAAAGCCAGGTTGGACAAGGCCTTGAGTAACCTGGTCTAGTGGAAGGTGTCCCTGCCCATGGCAGGGAGTTTGGGACTAGATGGTCTTTGAAGTCCATTCTAACTCCTTAACATTCTATGATTCTATCATTAGGAGATGATGTTGGCATTCAGAAATTGGCATTCATTGCTCACTTTGCTGCCCAGTAGAATGCAATCCCCCAGCTTGATGATGCTCATTACATTCTAAGAGCATAATTTCTAAGAGGCATGAAACACTTTTGCTCCTTGCTCCAGACACCTGGATAGCTGCATTACTTGGTGCTAGGCAGTGTCACGCTCCCTTTATTAGGTAGGGGCACCATCGTTGTAATCTGTGCATGATTTTGCAAAGTTTTTTAATGTCCTGCAGGGTGAAAGCTGACAGTAGAAAGAAGGACACACAGGTATTTGATTTGCATTTTAAAGCTGACCATCGATAATGTGATTTCTATCATTGTGGGATCTGCCATCATATGAGATTTTTTTTTCCACTCCTTCCCTTTAATTTTTCACCTGCTTGTCAATCCTCTTATCCTTCCATTTTATTAAATTGGAAACACTGGGTTTAATGATTCCTTTCCTCAGAGACTGAACACACCAGGACATTCTCCATGTAACTCAGGTGGTAGAAGTACATTGTCTGCCCTGAAATCACCTGTGGAAAAACAAAGAGGAGGAAAAGCTCAGTATCTCCCTGTGCTGGATTACTAACCTATCCCTGGGATGGTTCTCTAGAGAGAACAAACACGCAACCCATGCTGAGGATGAATTACTGGATCCTATTATAACAGGAGGCATGGAGGCACCAAAAAAAAAGGAAAAACTTCACCAGATAATCAACATCAGCTCCCATTTACAGGATACCCCCTTCCTCCAGACACGCCACTGCTGTGATTCATGCCACGTCCCACACTGCTGCCTGCCCTTACCATCTGAACAGTGTATGTGCATATTTCCTCCTTATGTGTGAGTTTCCAGCTGCTCAGCAAAGCAGGCGGATGGGGAAGATGTAACTCATCCGTGAGGAGGACGATGGACAAGGGTATCAGGGGGGAAAAGTTTCTGGTGAGTCTCTGGATGGGAGACATGGATCTTCTTTTCTGTGTCAGCTATATGTCAGGGTAATTGGAAGCAACGAGGCAGTGCTGGAAAACACTGTCATGGATCTTAAGCCTTTGTGGGAGTCACTCCTCACAATATATGAAGTGCTTACAAGAAGCCATGACAACTCTGGTGCATGGCTGACATGCTGAGCCTTTCACCTAAGCCAGTGAGACAGGAAAAGAAGGTGAAAAGTTTCATGCAGTCACAGGGAGAACAGAGCCAGGGTTGTTTTACAGGAGAAGAGGGCAGAGGGGGTAATAAAGTCAGTTTCTAGCTGAGAAGGCCAAAATTCATTTGTGAAATCTAACATGTGGTTGCTAAGGTGGCAGCAGATGGGGTTTAGGAGTTCTATCCTAGCCTTGCATGCCTCAGGCACTCCCTAACACTGGCATGAGGAAAACAGGCACAGTCAACATCCACTGCAGGACAGCTGTGCCTCTGTGAGGGCACAGCAGGAGCTCCTCAAGAAGCTCAGCATCCCCACGGCTCCTCTCCAGAGCTTGGGAGTGCTTGGGATGCCACTCCACTCACAGGCTGCCCCTCTTGCCCCTGAAACATGCCATGGACTGAAAGTAACTTTACCAGGCATCGGTGGCATTTTCTTTTGGAGGGTTTGCTGTCTGGAAGAAAGGTCCCTTTTCCTTCTTGAAAGTTGTGTCTCAGCTGATGTGTGGTTTTTCTATGTTTCTGTCACTAACCATTAGTCCAGTCCCTACTGCAGCCTGCACCGTACCAAGAAAACTTATTAAGCTCCAGACACATAGTCTTCACCTTTCAGGAGGAAAGGACCTATGTAAAGTGGTTTTTTCTGCCAAGGAAATCCCAATTGCAGACTCAGGAGCCCTAAACCCAGCCCAGGGAGTCATCTCTTTCCACCCAGTTACTGTCTAAGGGCAGCCACAGAGGACCAGTGCCTTCATCCTCTTGCCTGGCACCCGGGACAGCCCAAAACAAATGAGATACCATGAGACAGAAGTAGTATGTGCTTCTGTTCATCAGTCTTAGTAGACTTATCCTGCTGTAAATTTTTCTGAATGCTTTTTGGTCTCACCTTTAAACCTTATTTAGAATTTAGGATCTGAACATTTAATTTGATACAAAATTTTTTCTGTGTAAGGACAGCTGCTGCAAAGGGTGAGTCCTACACACCACCAGTTTACTGCAGGCTTTTGGGCTGGAAGTGCACTGTGTACTCCTCCCAGATCATCCCTACTGTGCCTCTCATAAGCTTTAGATGCTGGGCACAGCAGGAGAGGAGTTAGAATGAACCCAACCCAGAGGGGGATGAAAAGGAGGATCTCTCAGTGTCGCATGTTCTGGCTGGGCTGTAATACCATCCAGGAAAGTTTACGGTGCTTCAATTTCACCGTTTGATCACTCCTAGAGAGACAATGGATGTGGGGCCTCCACTGGTGAGTTGCCACCAAGGCCCAGCAGGGTGAGCGGACAATGATGAATTGGTCTGAGGTAAGATGTCCTACTGCAAAATGTGTTACAAATCTCCCCTCACTCCTGCTCCTTAAAAACCACTTCAGGAACTGGTTTTCAGCTCTTTTTGGCTTGGAACCAGTGAAAAAACCCCAACCCCCAAAACTTCAGGGGAGCGTGTGATTGTGCCACTTTGCTGGAGGGATGCTCAGCAGAATTGGGCATGCAACAGGTGAGTCTTGCTCAGGAACTGCAGCTTCACTCCTCCTGTCCAGGACTAACTCTTGGCCACTGAAAGAAAAGGGGATTTCTTCCTGACTGTCTTGTAGTGATTTATGATAATAGTCTATTCCACGATCCTCTGCTTTATGGACAAAAATGGTTGCTGCATCTTTAAGGCCTGGTACCGTGTGTGTGCGGGGCCAGGGAGGGGGAGCTTTGGGCTCTTTGGTGGGCTTTTTCAAGGCCTCACTACCCAGGCGTTCCATGACGCTGCGCAGTTTGGTTTTGCTTGGCTAGCACTGTTTTGTTGGCCCAGGCGAGAAGTTTTTCCCTTCCCTGGCCTTGGAGAAGCTGCAGCAGCAACCTTTCAGCTGCCTCAAGGTGAACTGAACAGCTGCTGGTCCACGGTCAGAGGAGCGGGATCAGTGGGAGCGGATGATACAGAGGGCTTAGGATTTAAGGGTTAATTGCTGATTGTGGGTACTACTGGTTTTGTTAAATTTTGTAGCTGCTTGCTAGACAATGTATATTGCTTGCTCAACACTTATTATGCTTGCCAAGCAGAAGGGAAAGGATGTATGGCCATTGATAAGGGGAGAGAACTGAGACCAAAGATCCTGTTTTTGGATCCTGAAACCAGCTCAAACCAGCTCTGGGGTTCGGACTTGGACTAGGAACTTAGAGAGCATGCGCAAGGAAGAAAGGTAAAGAGTTCAACCCAAGGAAGACTATTTACTTTATCTGAGGAAGACCACTTACTTCATCTGAGGAAGACCTTAACTTCATCACTAAGTGGCAGTGCACAGGCATATTGAAATGCTAATGACTTTTGAGCTAATTATAATATGAAGCAGGGACAGACAATGAATATATATAGGCGCATTGTGTAATTTAATGCATATGTAACTTGTAACCAGGTATATACCAAGCTAACTGCGCGCATGTCTTTTGGAGGAATTATCCCCCATGCATCACAGCGCTGAATAAAATATACCTACTCTAAAACTTTATTAACTTGTGGAGTCTTTCCGTGTATCACGGGGCCGCCCCGTTCCACAGGACGCTGAGCCAGGGAGAGAAAGCACACCAAAAGGCTTCAGCCCAGCTGCTTTGCTGTGGAGAGGAGGTCAATGCCAAAGAGCCACGAGGCTTTTTGCGTCCTGCTGGAACTCTTTCATGGAAGCTCCACTTCCCTCAGCCTGAAAGCCGGCGCCATCTCACACCATGTGTCAGGAAGGGGTATTCAACATTTGCCCCATTCTCCAGGGCATTTTGGGGTCTTCATTCCTCCATGTGTGGGGGGTGAGTTCTGTGAGCCTTCTGTTGTTAATAAACTGTTGGTTTAGGGTTTTTTTTTTACCTTCCTCTATTAGTATTCATTTTCTGTTGGTGGAGGGGAATTGTTGAAACCCTTTAGAGGAAACTACTCATTGCAGAGTGTCTTCTCCTAAATTTGTCTCAAAACTGACACACTGACTGCTGCTAAACATCTCCACTTCCCTAGAGGAAAAGGAGTATTTGCCACTTTGCTCATTTGCCTTCATGCTGTGGTATCCCAATACTGTGACTCAAAGGAGTTAATCTCATGGTAGAGATGTGAGAAGAAGTCCATACCAAGGGGATGTGTGTAAAGGTGCTTCTGTCTGACTACAATGACATTAATTTTTCTTCAATGAAGCCTGCAAGGTCAGAACGTCATGGTGTTAAACACTAGGCATGTAAGTTGAGACCTACATGCTTGTTATCTTGACCAAGCTTGTTATCTTGACAGATAGCAGGAATAGGGAAAGGAAATACAACCATGGGAAAATGAGGCTCAGAGAAGCTGGACTTCTTGAAGAAAAGCTTTGATTTGATTTGAATTGATTTGAGCAGTCTAGGTCTTCAGTGCCATCACCCCAGTGCCTCCCTCTGGTACTCAGTGTCCTGAAACTACTTTTTGTAATTAAGGGTTTCCCTAAACCCTTGTGTTATTGCAGCTCAACATGTTTTCTCACTGTGTGGAGCCATAAAAATGAGCAAGGGAGAGGGACGCAGCTCAAGAAATGCTCTTTATTCACAGGCAAGAAATCAGTGTTGACTCCAGAAGCCTCTCATTGGATTATGTCTTCTTTCAGGAGCAGAGTGACTAGTAGGTTCACCTCCATGCATTGAGTTGCAATCAAACTGAACCTTACCGGGGGAGCCTCAGAAACTGTGGATTATCTGAGTGGTGTCTTTTTGTCCCAGGTTTACATTTGGGTCTCATGACTTGTTTTCTCATACCAGGAACATGTGAATTTCCCATTCCCAGCACTTTATAGGAACATTGGCCTTTGTTCTCAGATTAGCCTAGGCAGTGATGAGTTGGAGTGCAGATGTAACAAAGGGTAGATGGGAAAGGCTTTTAAGTCCTGCTAAAGAGAGATGCAAGCTAAAACCTACTCTGGGAAGGTCACCCAGGAGATGATGGTGACCTTCCCAGAGTACAACATATTCTTGTTTTCTCTTCTGGAGCCATTTTATATGCCCAATTGTGAGATGAGGTCTTTGAGGGGGCTGCCAGTACCTCTGACAGGGAAAACTGAGTGCAGCAACCAGGCTGCAAGGCAAATAAATTGCAGGAATGTGGTCTCTGCTGTGTTTCCCACTCCCTGCTGGCCTTTGAAGTAAAGAAGCAGTCTAGTGGCTGGAGGGAAGCCTCCTGCCTGGCAATGTGGGCTGACACCAGAAGGCTACCAAACTCTTGATAGGAGAGGAATGGGGGAGAAAAGGAATTATATTCTCTGTCAGACAATACTCTGTGGCTGCTCTGAAAGATGACAGCTACAGCAAGTCATTTATAATTTGTTGGAAATGTCTCTTTCTGAGAACCATTGCAAAGAGGAGGAGCAGGAACAGCTGTTGGCCTCAACCCAGATCATATATTACTGTCTTTGGCATCTGCTGGCAAGGCTTGGCTGCTTTTTCCAGCATGAAACGTAATGTGATTCCTCAAAGTTTTGCTAAATCAGTCTTCCATCATAGAAGAAGATGTGGCTGCAGACAAACAAGCTGGAATTTTGTCTAAGGAATTTGGAAGTGCTCAGAGAGACAGGACAAGGGATGAAATGATAGCATGCTGACTTGTGAGGATCCAATTATGGCCACTTCAGACGGAGTCTTGAGGGTAGAAAGAGAGCACACTGGGAGCATCTACGCTTGCTTGATGTGCCCACTAGTCATTTGGCAAACTTTCAGGTCTTTGGACCACCTCAACTTAGCCGAGTTCCCAAGTGGAGTAGACTTCGAGCAGGTTTGGTAACTTACCTGGAAGACAACTCAGACTTTTGCAAGATACAAATATCTCACAGGGCTGAAGCTACAAAACTCATTGGGCCATTCAGATCTTCAGTGAATGTTGCTAAGAGCCAGAGCAACAGCACGGGCTGATGGGCAGAAGTGTTGGGCAGGAAGCACAAAGGAAATGATGAAGTTTGATCTTCTGTTCATGTGGTGGTTGCAGCTGGCAATGACAGTTTTTATGGGACATCAGTTCAGAAGTGAGAATAAATCTTCAGGGATCACAAATCACAAAACCCACTAGGGCCACTGGGGGGATAGGTGTTACAGGCTGTTGTAAACTGGCCAGGAGTAAGACAGTGAAAGAACTGTAAGTGAGCATAAGCCCCACAGGAATGTATGGGAGCTCCTCACAATAGCTGAGGTGGATCAACAGAGTTAATATCAAATATGCAGCAAGAGGGAATCATCCAGCATTGCCCTCAGCAGTCTGACTATATAAAATTGGACTATAAAGACAAAGGGAATAAGCTCTTCTCCATATCACCAGGGAACCAGGCATGAAGTCATGGTCTTAAATGGAGTCCTGGGAGAGCTCTGTTAAGCTTGAGAGACGATTTCTAACAGTAAATTCAGCTAAGCACTGGTGTCGATTGCCTGGGAGGCTATCATTTTGGAACCAGTCGTAGTCTTTAAAAACAGATAAAACAAACAACTGTTAGAAATGGCTTAGGAACAACTGATCCTTCCTTGAGGCAAAACAAAGACCTTGATGACCTCTCCTCATCCTTCCAGCCTTCTTTTTTAAGATTCTGACTTGACTTCCCTTCTAATTGGCACAATATTTCATGCTCAAGAAATGCACCACTCTCTCAGGACTGAAGAGATGTGTGTCTTACAACATAGGTGGGCAGCAAAGGTATTCAGCAAAATCCTTCCACAGAAATTTCGTCCTCACTTACATGTTCTTTGCAATATTCTTTAAAAGAAGAGTATTGATACTATGGCATTGCTGCCATGATGTTTCGATAAAACCAGTTGTGTAGTGCTGTGCTATCAGTATCACTTTATGATGACATGAATATTGCCCAAACTGTTTCAGTTCTTTCCAACTTTATGAGATTGTTACCAGATGATAAATGGCTCACACGTGGTGAGCTAACACAATGCTTGTTCTCCAAAACTACTGGCTTGTGGAAACTACACAATGCCCATTGTATAGGAAGGAGAACTGAAAGTTCACCTGTCCTGCCAACTCAGCCAGGTCACCTGGAACACTGGGGTCCATGACCACCAGGGACCACCAGAGAGACCCCGAGGACAGAAGAACGCATGTGTAAAGGGAGGGGAAATACGTTAATGGTTTTGGGGGAAATTATTATCATATGTATGTTTAGTCTGGGACGATCAATGAATATGTATGCAAATACAGTATATAAACAGAAACTTTCCTGTACTCAGCTTGTATGGCTTTTGGGAGGAGCTATCCTCCTGTGCATCCAGCCGAATAAAGAATGCCTGCTTCTTAATAGTACATTGGTGTTAAGGACTTCTTTTATTTTACCAAATGTTTGGTAACAAGATCACATCCTCCTTAACAGGAACAGTTAAGGATGTTCCTAAATGCTCCTCACTGAACATCTTGAGCTTAAAAGACACTAAGCTGTTAGCTCAAATCACCTTTGGGATTTGAACATGAATAAAATCAGGCCAAGGGTCAATAGGAATTATAAGATCTATCTTCCACCATTACTGTTTTCGCAAAGCATGTGGTCTTAGAAAAACAGCTGGTAACCTGTTGAGGGTTGAGGCCATGGTGTATAAGGAACTACATCTTGAAAAAAAGAAAGAATCTCTAGCATGTCTAGATATGAGAGGCAGAGGAATGAAGAAAGAGAGCATTATCAGCCTTATTTTACAAAGGGGGCTCTTATGCACAATGTGTTTCCTTGTTACTTGACCTTCTTTTGGAATTGCTGTGGATCTCAGGAAGAGCTTGGGCAGGGACTGAAGGTAACATTAGTGACACTGAAGTTTCAATGTGTAGAGGATAGTTTACAGTCTGAAGTACTCACAGAAATCTCCCTTCATTGTCCATAGAGACTTAGAGGCAATTCTAGAGTGCGAGTCATCTGACTGTTTTCATACACTTACATTAGCAAACTGAGAATAGACTGTTTTATTCCTCTACCTAAAAATGACATAGAAGTCTTGAAGTACCTGTGACCATGGACTGCAACGTATGAACTAGATACAGTCCCCAGTCGTGATATAACCAGAAACATTTATTAAAAGTGTATATAGCTTTTATAATATTTTCACTATCAGGTTAGAATAGCATGAGATTGGATAGTCAATAGTATAATCGTTCATATGTCTGTTAACTAATAATATAAGTGATCACATTCTTAATATTAACATCAGCTTTTTTTCCTAAAATAAGTGCTCGTATAACAATTTTTTTCTGTAAACTATTGTGTTTCTGTTATTTGTTACATTTTAGAAATTTTGTTACATCTCCCCTGCCTTGAGTGAATAGTCTTTGCTCTTTTTAACTAAGTGTTCTTTGTTTTCTTATTACTGAGCATTGTTTTCTTGCCCTACAATGGACCTCCACAGGTCAGCTACAAATGTAGAGAGACTGTATATACTATTAATGCATAGATTATTTTCCCCTGATTTCTACTTCCCCAAACTGAGGAATGCCTGAAACTGTTTATATTACTTATATAGGTGTGCCTGGTGTCTAAAATCTGAGGGAAAAAGAGAAGTGGAGTGTGGAAAAATTGTAACTATCAGTCATTTTATAGGTGATGGTTTCTACAAATGGGAGATATGTGGTTGTCCTGAAGGTCAGACATACAAGCAAGAAGAGGTGGTTCCCAGCTATCCCAAGCCCACCAAGGAAGCAAACCCCACTATTCTTTCTTTTTTTATTCCTTCCTTTCCTAATGAAACTTTCCAAGCTAGGAACTAGGAAAGCCTGGGTGTTTTCAGGAACAGGATCAGTACCAAAGGACACTTGAGTAGATCTCTAATTCCAGACCACCCCACAGCAGAGCTGTGCTCCAGCAAATTTGTTATTGTGTCTCTGCTTGAGATCAGTACCAGATGCCATGAAATTAGCTACAAGAAGCTCTAAAGCAGGCAATGCTGAAAAAAAGGATACATCTGAAGATAGTTACCAAACCAGCCTGCTACGGTTTGTATTAAAAAAAAAAGGAGATTGAAAGAAGGTGAAATGGAGCCAGTACTTTGTAGGATCTCTGAGTGCTCTGCCTGACAGATGGCAAAGCGAAGGAGTTAACTACATGGAGTTCAAAACAACTTCAAGAAACCTCAGAATGGTCGCCACAAAACTCTGAGGTACCCCAAACTGCTCTGCATTCTGACAAATGATGACCAGTGCTTTTTTAATCCCCAAGATTTAGTTTTCTCTGTATGTTCTTACACATAATTCAGCAAGTAGGAAAGAGCTAGGCAGGGCCATCACAGCATCATCAGATCTCTGGTGGGGGAAAGAAAATTATTTTTAATTTTCAGTGCATTCTGTTTCTGTCTGCTAAGTGATTTTTTTCCCTTTTTTCCTTGTTTTTTTTTTTTTTCTTTTAATTGAGTTAGGCCAATATGTAGGAAAACATTTAGCAAGAAACATGAACATGTCTTAGTGACTTTGAAACGGCAACTCCCATTTCTTACATTTCCCAACACTTCCTAATGTTTGCTGTTGCTTTTGATGCTACCTAATGAACATTGATACTCTAAAAGAGTCTCTTTAGGGGCTTTGAATCTGTTAATATATGCCCAAGAATGCGTACTGCATTGTGGCCTCTGCCTTCACCCACCCATGCTATATATTAGTGGTCTGATAAAATTCTCTCTGGAGTGCTTTATTGCTATGATAGAGTTTTAAAAAGGGGAAAGGGATAGCACTTTATTGTTCTAAGGGAAAGCCCCTTCAAGATCAGAAGACAAAAACAAACTATGACAAATAAACTTCCCTCAGGTCACTCTCCTAAGACACAGAGGAAATACCAAGCCTGCCACTTTGGGGTGGCCACCATGAGCTGTCTGCAAGGCATCAGCATGGCTCTCTCTGCTTGCACTTCGGGCTAAATGCATCCAAAAATCATCAGCATCAATGGCATGCTCAGTGTCTCTTATTGTTTGGCCTTGTGTCATCTCTGAGTGCCACTTCTCTCTGACATGGACCGTGGCAGGGACGTATTTTCAAGGGCTTTGAATTGGTTGTTTTAGGACTGATCTGCTGCAAGATATTGAGAAGTCTCAGATTCTGCTGCAGCAAGGGCCTGGGCAACATGCAGACCTGATCTGGTTGAAGATATCCCTACTCATTGGAGGGGACTTGGCACTAGATGGTCTTTAAAGGTCCCTTCCAACACAAACCATTCTATGATTTTACGATTCTTTTTAAAGCGGCTTTCTGCCACAGACCAAAGGCCAAATCCCAGCTGGAGGACACATCTGCTGGCAGCAGCCTGTGTGGGAAGCTTTTGAAGGTCATGCAACGTGTCTGAGAGCTGTTCTACCAGCGAGGACATAGTGGGTGAGGTGAGCAGTTCCACTGTGTGTTAAACTCTATACTACCCTCTCTTTGAGAGAGCCCAGCTCTGCTGGTGAAATCCATGTAGTAGTCCCAAATACAGCACTGGATTTAGTTTGTGATATGGGAAGTGAAGTGGTAGCAGAAATAACAGATCAGGCTGAGGCTGCTAAATTCAGGCTTTCCAGGGCCCTTCTGGCATTGCTTTCCAACCCCGTGTTTCTCTAGAATATTATTTTCATGAAAAATGTGGGAAGGAACACAGGAGCTCTTCCAATCCAGTTTACTCCGCTTAATGGCTCCTAAGGTACATAGCTGCAAACTGTTACTCATCTCAGAGTTGAGGACATGAATGAGCTTTCTGTTTGGGAAAGCTTTCAAAGACATGGTGAAGCTGTTCTTACACAGCCAGCAAAGGGAACCATCAGCACAAAACATGCCTGAAAAGAGAAATTGAAAACAACCTTGGAAGAAAATGTGTATACATGTGGCATGACATTTATTTATTATCCTGTGCTACAGAGCCCTTGCCCAAGATGAGTTGAAAGCTGAATGGAAACGGTGGTCTTCTAAGCTCTACCAGGATTTAGACCCTCTATCAAATGTATAAACAAGGAACATTTTCAAAGTCTTCTCCTACTAATGGTTATTCAGAACTATTTTAGGGACCTGCTGTTTTATTTGACTGACAGCACTGAAAAGAAAGAAGATCCCAAATGTGGTCTTTCTACTCCATGATTTGCCTAACAGATGGACATATGCAAAGCCCATTTTCTCTTACTGCCACAGCTGGTTCGACATCTGTGTAATGGAGAAGAAGCAATGGGGATTGATTTGGCTTGTGAGATTAAAGGTACTTGCTTTTGCTTCTCATGTCTCTGAGAAAGAAGGTGATGGTCCAGGTCTTGCCATAGAAGACAAACTGATTTCACAGTTTCCGTTGGCACAGATTAGGAAAATTAGGAAAAACACGCTGAAGCCTGGCTTGAGAGAGGAACAAAGGTAAGGAGACACTGAATGGCAGGACCTGGAATCCCCATCATTGTCTAGGTGAACATCTCTCAGAAAGATCTCTTAATTTCCCTGTACCTCCATCTCCTCTGATGACCCATGGAAAATCACTCCTCACCACCCTCAGAGGAAGGTTGCAATTCCCAGATCATTGGTATTAACTAACCAGTAGTCTGGCATGAGGGAGACTTGATCCTGTCTCAGAACAGTAGAATGAACTGGCAAAAGCTGATGTTTTCCCATTCCCATCTTTTGTGTTAGTGCAAAAATGTCTGAAGACAGAACACTTTCAAGACTAGGCCTTTCAGAGCAGCTGTAAGACACCTTGAAAGACTGCCAAGGGTTTTCTTTTCACACTCTGTGGGCATTTCAGCTTCTGAGGCTGGAAATCCAGCATGTTTTGACTTGTTCAGGAGTTATTTCAAGAATTTCGTAAACATGACGAGCCTGGTTTTGAGAATGGGCTCAAAATGTCCCTCCAAAGATGTTGCATGATATACCCTGAATGCTAACCAAGATGCTGGGACTTCGTTGCTCACCTCTGTATAATCAGAGTCTCAACACACTGGTTCCGGCAGCCTCTTTGTGAAAACTTTGTAGCAGCACAGCTCCCTACATGTTTTTGCTTTCTGCAGCCAAAGCCAATGCCAGGAGAACAAAGGGAGGATCTGCAGGTAACTGCTAAGGCCATCACATCCATATTATTAGACTGTGGTGAGCCTGTGAATGATGACTGTTTTGTGTCCTGATGTTCAGTCATCTCTGCTCTGCTACACTTTTGTGGTTGATGCCTTTTAGTGTATTCTTGCAGTGCAAATGAGGTCTGTGATGCAGGAGATCCCTGCCCTTTTCTTCACCTGGCTCTTTACTTATAGCTGGAAGTGCATACAGTACCCTTCCCAGGCTTATATTTGCAGCTCATGAACTTCTGCTATCACCAAAGCTTTACCTTTGACTGGAAAATGAGAAGAACCCTCCTCATGTGATGTGTGCCAAATGCCTACAAACAAATTTGGGTCCAGTCCCCACAAAGTCGCTGAAGTCCCCTGTCTTCTGTGTACTTTTCCACATTTTCTCTAAGTCCCATACACTTCTTCAAACCATATTACCACAGAGAAGGGCAAAGTTGTTCTTTCTAGTGATCTTAAAACATCTTTGGATCAAAAATTTCTGTGCTGGTACTTGTTGCCAGCTCTCACTATGGCATGCCAAGCACATCTCGGGGTAATAGCTCTGAAAAACCCAGGCAATAATTTCTCAGTCTCCTGCCTTATTTTTGTCAAAAGAAATCAGTGGACATCTCACATTTATTTATTTATTTATTTATTTATTTATTTATTTATAATGAGAAAAAACTAAACAACCCTGCACAATGGAGGAAGAACATTTGAAATGCATTTCACAGAGGTTTCTTTCCTTGCCCTTGACTCCATCCCAGGAAAATGCTTGGCTGAGATGATGTGAATTAAAACAATGTGATTTTATTAAAAATAAACCAGCATGATAGGAAAGGAAGACACAAGTTTTTGCTAATGCCAAACAAACCAGCCTGAGAATTAGGCAATATAAATATGATCTACATGATGATTCACATATGTTCTCTGTCTATCTGCTCTAAGCTTCAACAGCCCATATCAGGTATAAAACAAAGCAACTTATATGCAGCAAATGTTTGGGTTCCTTTCCTTTCCTCCCCTCTCCTCTCCTCCC
This sequence comes from Falcunculus frontatus, assembly GCA_013398115.1. Taxonomy (NCBI): domain Eukaryota; kingdom Metazoa; phylum Chordata; class Aves; order Passeriformes; genus Falcunculus; species Falcunculus frontatus. The sequence continues at coordinate 51,400 of VZRV01000003.1, forward strand.
CCTTGTGAGTCAAGCTCTGAATGGCTGACAGCCTTCAGTGATCAGGTCAAGCCATGGCTGTGTGTACTGCCTACTCTTCCCAATGCAAAGCAGAAATAGCTGGAGTCGCAGCAGTCCAAAATGAAGCTTTTCACTTCATAATTGACCCCCCTAGAGAAGCACTTACCAGCTGATACCATGCTAATTCATAAAGATGCTTTGCCATCATTTGAAGCCATTGTCTGGCTATCAGGTCTGTTTCCAAAACCTGTGACCGTTCTAAACATTCCTAACTGTGTTGGGGCCAGATTTTTTGACATCAGCCTTAGTACAGCAAATCTCCAAAGAAATTTGAAACTCTCTAAGAATGGAGTGGAAATATTTCTCCTCAGATGCAATACAGCAAAGGCAACCCATCATGATACTCCAGAGGTTTATACAGTTGGAGATGCCAGTTTTACCTCTTCTGAAGAGAAGGTTAAACCAATATGTGGATCAAAGCTGGATCAATGACTTGCATGATGGAGCAGATGACTCCTCATGAAGTGCACTGACGAAACAAAGTTGGGAGGAGTGGTTGGTACCCCAGAGAACTGTGCAGTGCTTCAGAAGGACCTCGAGACATTGGAGAGTTGGGCACAGGGGAACCTTCTGAAATTCAACACGGGCAAATGCAGTGTCCTGCACCTGGGGAGCAATCATCCCATGCTGGGGACTGACCTGCTGGAGAGCAGCTCTGCAGAGAATGACCAGGGAATCCTGGTGGACAAAAAGCTGTCCATGAGCCAGCAGTGCCCTGAGGGCCAAGGAGGCCACTGGTGTCCTAGGGTTCATTGGGAAGAACATTGTCAGCAGGTTAAGGGAAGTGATCCTGTCCCTCTACGCAGCCCTGGTGAGGCACATCTGGAGACACAAGTCCGGTTCTGAGCTTCTGAGAACAAGAGAAACATGGAGGTCCTGGAGCAGGTCCAGTGGAGGCTGTGGAGATGATGAAGAGACTGGAGCATCTCTTTTATGAGAGATGCTGAGGGAGCTGGGGCTGTTCAGCCTCAAGAAGAGACGGCTGAGAAGGGACCTCATCCATGTCTGTCAGTGTGTGCAGGGAGGGGTCAGAGCATGGACCAGGCTCTGCTCCATGTTGCCAAGCAAGAGGCCATGGGCAGAAACTGATGCCCAGAAGTTTCACCTTGTCTTGGTTTAAAAGGTCTGCCAAAGAAGGCGGGAACCTCCCTTGGAATGGAAAATATGACCCCCTTCCCTCCAAATTATTATAACTTTGAAATTATGGGGCTTTCAGGCAAAGATGTAGGAAAAGTGTCAGGGTTTATCGCTGGCTAAGCGCCAGGTATCCATGAGAAATCATTCACTCATTTTCTTCTGCTATAGCTGAGCAGAGGAGGGGAAAACAAAACAAAGGCTTCATGAGTAAGGATTAGAGGAAAAATACTCTAAGGAAGAACAGGTTCAAAACTTAAACAGTATAAAGAAAATTTATTATTAACAGAATTTAAAAAAAAGAAGGGTAATGACAACTAAAATTAACCTTTAAAACACCTTTTTCTTCCCAGTCCCTCCCTCTTTCCCACCGACAGCATAGAGACAAAACATGGGGTGTTTAGTCAGTTTGTCCCTTCTAAAAATCTTTCTTAAGTTTGCTTAGGGGAATGAGTTTCTTTTTTTTTGCTGTGCTGTGGGGTGCTTCCCATTGGAGACAATTCTCTGTGAACTTTTCCAGTGTGGTTTTAACTTTCACAAGTAGCAGTCTTGCTGACCTGCTGAAACTTGAGTCCCTCCCACGGCCAAACTGTCTTCCCACAACTGTTTTGCGTGGGTCATTAGTTCATGGGGTGCAGTTTTTAAATGATGAGCTGTTTTAGTTTNTAGCAGTCCTGCTGACCTGCTGCAACGTGAGTCCCTCCCATGGGCAAACTGTCTTCCCACAACTGTTTTGTGTGGGTCATTTGTTCATGGGGTGCAGTTTTTAAACGATGAGCTGTTTTAGTTTGGAAGCAAGGGTCCTCTTTCTCTATCTTCTCTCTCTGTTCGAGTTTCTTACTAGATTACGGCTTTTCAGCATCTACTCGCTCCAGCATGAGCACTTGTTCTCACGGGCTGCGAGTGGATCTCTGCATCCCCCATGCGCTTCATGAATTACAGGGAAATGGTTTGTTGTATTATAGCCCTCACCATGGCTTTGTAGAAAAATCTCAGCTCCGATGCCCAGAGCACCTCCTCCCTCTCCCTCTTTTCACTGACCTTAGTGTCGCCATGATTTTCTCCTCGCATGTCTCCACCTTTTCTTTTTTTTCGACTTGGGAGAAAGTTGTTGTCCATATGTTCGTTTGTTCTCAAGTTCTATCAATTTGAAAGTTCTTATAAGGTTTTGCAGTGCTGAAAAGTTGATTTCATCTGGGTTCCGTATCAGGGAATTGTTCGCCATGCCCCTTGCTGTTGGCCACATGGTCCCTGTCGGCACCGCATGGGCAGTGCCAGCCACCATGGTGTTGGCTCTATTCAGCGTCTCTCTTTGTGTGGGTCACCGAAAAGGAGAATCTGCTGCCGCTGCTTCTGCCTTCCTGCTCGCAGCAAGGCCGGCTAAAAGTGGCTAAACAAGCAAAGTTCATTGCGAGCTGTGCCGAGACGGCGGCTACCGTGTGGCCCCAGCTTCTGCATGGTCGCTTACAGTGCCAGGATGGCCCCCGGAAGCCACACCAGGATGGGCCCCGGCAGCCGCCTCACCATCCTTTGGAAGATAAAAGAGAATGTCTGTCACACTCGGACACGAAAGGAACACGCAGACACCTGTTCAGGAGAGAAGCAGAAAAAAAAGGGGCCGAGGAAACCTCGGACTTTATTATATATCTTCTCAATAATCACCTTTGATTGGAGGGTGAATTTTACACTCCTCAACCACACTGGTCAAAGGAAAGTCCATCAAACATCTCCGCCCAGGAGAAAAGAATGCAAACAATAGAGCAAGTTACAAAAACATAACTATGTTTACAGAACAGTGCGTGAGAAACTCTTATACAGAAGTGAAAACATCGAAGAACTGCAAAACTCAGGGCGACAAATATCTGTGGTTTTTTCCCTTAAATGTGTCATCACAGAGGCGTTACCGACTTCTCTAATTGGTCTAGTAACCTGCCCATAATCAGAGCCGTCAGCAGATGGCTCTGCTGGACATAGTAGAA
>VZRV01000006.1:0-63458 GCA_013398115.1 Falcunculus frontatus
CGGCCCGGCCCGGCCCGGGGGCTGAACGCTTCCCGTCCCGCAGGGGGAAGTCGCAGTGTCCTGGAGACCCTCGACGGAGTTCGCTGGTAACCTGTGAGTACGGCTCGTTCTCGGGGTGCCGGGTCCTGCCCGCGGTGCTGCCGCGGGGGCCGGGGCTGGGCAGAGCAGAGCAGCGCGGTGCGGTTTCGTTTCGTCCCCCGCAGGTACAAGGGAGAGGGGATCCTGCCCGCCAGCCCGAGGGATGTCTGGGAGTGCATAAAGCCGGTGGCCGGCGGGCTCAGGACCAAGTGGGACCAAAACGTGAAGGATTTTGAGGTCATCGAAGCCGTCAGCGATGTAAGTTCCTTAAAAACTGTTCCGGTAAGATTAATGCAGTGTGTGTTCAGCAGCGTTGGGCCTTATGAGACAGCCGATGTTAAGTGCAGGGAGGTAGAGAGTCTTAAGTTGTACTGTGTTTCTGGCCGGATCAGCTGGACGATCCTGGGATAAGATACATTTTTTGCTTTGTTTTTGTTCTTTTTCCTTTTCCATAATTGTTACACATTCTATTAACGTATATATATATATAGACAATAGTTTATCTTTCTGAAAGGAAAATGAATCTTGCCTAAATACTGTGTATTTAAAATACTTAAATATTTAAATATTTAAAATATGCAAATGTTATACATATATATATAACCTTTAATATATAATATATAACATTAATATGATCTTTAATAATATAACATAATATAATCTTTAATATATAATATTAAAGATTGATGCAGTACATTGTTAATGCTGCAAAGCAAGCTAAGCATGATTGTTTCTAGCAAGCTAAGTGGGAGGGGAGAGGAGGTTTAGACAGTACATAGACTTAGCTAAGCAGTGAAGTGTTCACGCCATCAGCTGTCAATTCAGGCCCCACCTTTCACCATGGCAGCAGTGACGCTCTGCCCTGCACATCACACCCTGCCTTAACTGGCCTCAGCACCCAGTGCTTTGCCTCTGTCATTTAAATGGAGATGCTGCACTTTGAGCAGACAGATGAGCAGGGCTATGAATGAGCAGCAGCTTCTGCTGCCACGCTTGTACAGTCTAATTCCTTTTTTTTAAAGCATGTCAGAAAATTAAAAGGGCATTGGATTTAGATCCCCCAAATCTGAAGTGGGTGTATGTGCACGGAGGCAGCCAGGTGCAGGCACAGCCAGTCCCAGAAATGTTTCTGGAAGTTCCAGGAAGTTTATTTTTCTTGGGGGAATCCTATAGGCATTTAGTATTCATTATAGCCAACTTCAGGAATGCTGCAACCTGCCACTTGAAATTCACAGACTTGCCAGCACATTACCAGTGTGGTAGAAACTTCTGGTTTTGGGAGGCAATCACAGAAGCAGATGGTTGTGTTAATGTTTGTACAGTGTAACAAACTGGGTTATTGAGTTGTATCCTGTGTATACTACACAAAGAAGTTATCTTTGCTAGTGTCCTGGGGAGGACAAGGGTTTTAACTGTCCTATGAGCACAGATGTGCCAGATTTGCACTTCAGCATCCCTTCTGGTATCTGTCCTCTCTGAACATGGAAGCAACACCTTGTCACTCTGTTTTTTTCTTGTCCTTGATTGTTCATGGTAGTGCGTTTTGACTGTGCTGATTTACATTTCATTCAACAAAGGATGCAGTAGAACTCCTTGATGGAGTTTAGAAGTATAACTGAAAGAGTACCAGAAAGTACAGGGATTTTTCTGCTGTACTTTTGAGAACATCAACTGACATAACTCTTTCTTGTGATATTCAGACTGTCTCTGTATGCAGAACCACAACCCCTTCAGCTTGCATGAGGATTATTTCACCAAGGGAATTTGTGGATGTTGTAGTAATGAAGCAATGTGAAGATGGGACGATGCTGTCTGCTGGTAAGGCACTTGTGTTCTCAACAGGTCTCTGTTACATTTGGAGATAACCAACAGCTACTGGAAACAACTATAAAATAAAAGCTACCAGAAATAAACATAAAATTAAAACTAAGTAACATGTTGATCAGTAGTTGTTGACCTGATCTTGATCAGAAGAGAAAATAGTGGTCATCTCTCTACATTGTTGTTGCCAGAGTATATAAATCATCTTAGCGGTCAGATGATGATGATGCTGTTGGCCTGTGGTTTGTTCCCTTGCTATGCTTTTGAGATTGAATAAGTGTTTAATTTACCGTTAATTTCTGGGTAATTTTGAGTGTGTGTTTTTGTTGTTTTTAAGAGTTTACAGAACTTTCCAAAAAAGGAGTCCCATTTAGGCTAAATCCCGTTTTAACATTTTCTGCACAGGTTTCAGTGAAGCCATTGAATAAAGGTACCACTCCTGTATGTGAAAAAATTGTGTTTATGAAAAGAAATAGTGCTGATTTTTAAGGGGCTACCGCTGTATAGAAGGATGTTTATTTGTTTTTTCACTTTTGTTCTGTTGTTTAACTGTTGCAAGTCTGAGCTTTCATTGCCCCACGGTTCAGGTGTCCCATTTTCCTGTTCAGTAAAGCCTTGCCAGGAATTTATACACTCTCTAGAGTGCAGCTNCCGGTTCAGGTGTCCCATTTTCCCATCCTGTTCGGAAAAGCCTTGCCAGGAATTTATACACTCTCTAGAGTGCAGCTTTTCAGCAGCCAAGTGATGTATCTGTGTGACATGGATTTGTTGGAGGTAACCCAAATGACCTCTCAAGAAAAGCAGTGCCCTCCTACAACATGGGCACAATGAAACTGTGTCAAAGTGTCGATGCTTCCTCCTTCAGAGCTCAGCAACAATTGCTTCTAAATTCAACACTTCTTTGATTTCCCCATTCTGAGGCCAGAGTGGTTCATTTTAATGGTCTTTTCTGACCACTTGTCAGCCCCACACTGAAAAGGCTGCACTGCAGTTCTTTTTAAATACATTTTGAATAGTGAGTTTGCTTCCCGTCTGGAGCTTGTAGTACCAAGGATTCTTTCCTGTCTTCTGGAAGAATGACACTTTCCTTCAATGCTTTTTCTTTCAGCCACCAATGTGGAACACCCGCTGTGTCCTCCTCAACCAAATTTCGTGAGAGGTTTTAATTATCCCTGTGGCTGTTTCTGCATACCTGTTCCAGGGTAAGAAACATCCTGTTTGAATGTTATGAATTCTAAAGCCCTCCTTATCCATTGTGTGGTGTGTTTATGTGTTTGTGGCCACATGTGACCTGTAACCTCTTGGCAATGGCATGTTTCTGTCTTCCCAGTAATCATTATGACTGAGTGCCCTTCTTGTTCTCATTTTTGTGCAATGAATTAGTTTCTCTTCATTTCCTAGAGGGAAGTCTTTAATGTTACAGGAACTGTTATCATGGTAAAATTCTCCCTGACCTCTTGAGCAGTGATTCAGCAAAACATACAAGTATGGTCTTAATTTTTGGTAAATGAGTATCTGGTTGATTTGCCATAATTTATAGACAGAGTCATGTAGCTGATTAGGGCCTAGATAAACTTCAATTTCATAGCTACATTCAACGAAATTTGTGTGTTTAAAAAAAGGAAAGCTCTTGGAAATAGCTATTCTAATACAAGTAAGAGTCGTTGAAAAGTTCTTAATGCTCTTAAACCACTGTCTATAAAATCACTTTCATTGTCTTTGCAGGGAGCCAGACAGGACTGAGCTCCTCACTTTCTTTCAGACGGATCTTGGTGGCTATCTTCCCCAGACAGTGGTGGATTCCTTTTTTCCATCTAGCATATCTGGATTTTACAGCAACCTGACCAAAGCTGTTAAGGCTTTAAAAGCATGACAAGACGAGCTGCTGGCATCACCAGCTGAGGGTAGGAAACAACCTGTCAGCTTGTGGGTAAAAATACAAAGTTGGCCTCAGGACTTTCCTATCAGCTAAGATACTTAAGAAAGGTGACGTGAAACAATGAACTGAGTACAATAAATTTTTAAAACAGCATTTGCTACCTGACTCCCTGCAGAACAATGCATTTTTATGTAATATAAAATTCTTCACTTTACTGATCAGAAAAATACCACACCAGAGGCTGGAAGAATCCTGGTGGCAGCAGTGGTGACTGCAGGGAGAAGATGCACATACTGGATCTGTTCTTGGCCACTCTTTCTCAGTGTCTGTGAGGTGAAGCATTGCTAAAATCCACTTAGCACCACAGCCAGGTGCAGGTCAGCTCTGTTTGGTCTCTGAAGCTCCCTGGAGATTCCTGTGGATCAATGGTTCTCCCCCTAAAGAAGATAAATCTCTCCTGCTGCCAGCCCTGCTAGAGCTGCTAAGATGCCTCAGTTATGAAAGCCAGAACAAATGAGATTATGTAGAGGATGTCACTGGTTTGTTCCAGCAGACATCAATATTGGTGGTAAATATGCCTTAAGTGCTTTTTTTGTAAGTCAAGGTCCAGCAGTGCTAATCAATGCAGGGGTGTGTGGGCTGGCAAATAGACACTCTCCCTTTGCCCTCTCTGTACCAAAACCAGTGGTTTCACAGTGTCATGAAACAAACTGAACCAACACAGAGGCAATAAATAAAGGGGATTAAGCACTTTATTTGCCATTTTTTAAATGGCACGTGGAATGACGATTCTGAACTGTATTTGAATGGTTTTGTTTTCCTGTGGTGAGAGGTTTTAACGGGTAAATAACCTTTTCAGTAGCTTTGCCTTGACAGGCCATAAGGATGTTGCTTTTTTCTAAGACTGGTTTGCCTCCCAACGTTACATTGGGAAATCAGCACCTGATTTTGTGTGCCAAGATGTGTCCATCTTTAGGAGATGCTTATGATGCTGGTTGCTGCAGGAACGTCAGGCATTACTATGGATTACATATAATTACATAGGTAAAAATAATTGCTGAATTAGGAAGTTAACTGCAGGTTGTGATTTTAATGTGGTAACTTGATTGTGTAACAAGGTTAATATGCTCTGCTTTTTGTCCCTGTATTTTTTTATATTTTTATATATATAGGGCATGGACTTGCACACTTAGTTTCCCACTCTAAAGCTCCCCCTATGGAATAGTTTTTCAAGGAAACAGGTTTTAGTCCAGTCTCCTTTGTATACAAAGATGTAAAAACTTGTGCGAGTGTGGTGAAATAAATATTTTTTCTGCTACATCTTACTGTTTTTCCTGAATCATCCTTTGAAATGGTTCCTCATACACCTGTTCTGCCATCAAGGAAGCCCAAGAGCTGCTTAGACCTCCAGCATCTCTCTGAATTTAAGGCAAAGAGAGAAAAGCCTTCCCTGATGATGTTATGCATATGAGGGAAGAGGTGTTTTGGTGAGAACGCTCACCCTCACAGGTATTTGCCCTTGGTTGGTCCTTATTTCCAATTGCTGCTTTCTGTACCTAGGAAGAGTAACAAGTTCACTGAGAAGAGATGTGGGCCTTGATACTACAGAGGCTTATACGTATTTTTGTAAGTGTACTGAAGTTGTTAGGCATGAATTACAGTATCTTGGCAAGTCTTTCTAGGATTATCGTGAATTTAATTAGCAGAAAGCTCAAGAAGCACAGCTGAGGTCACCGCTCATTATTGCAAGTAATGCAAATTCTTTTTGCGGACGATGTGGCTATTTATTAGCTATTTATTTAGCTATTCATTATTTATTTATTTGCTTTATTTATTAGCTATTTATTATTAGCTTTTTTTTTTTTTAATTGCTCTGAGCATAAAGGTGGTGAGACTCTTCATTGGAATAACTTAATCCCTTTTCTGAGTGCTCAATGCCTCTTATCCAAGAGTCCTTCACATTCAGCCTTCGGTCCTGCCAAATTGGAGTTGGAAGTGTCTTGGCAAAGACTTTTATGTAGGTACCAGTTCAAAAAAGTATAAAAAGATTCACTCTCACATATTTCTTCTATTTTGGTTGCTACCCAACTAATAAAATTTTTGTTTTGAGATAGAGATTAGTTTTTGGGAGACAGCTCAACTGAGTGCGTGTTTGGAAGTGTGGGGGCAGATGGCTTGTCAAGAATGTTCTTTCAGGGAATAATTTACAGTTGTCTTGTGAGAAAAGGCCACAGCAAGTTCAATGCCTGGATTTAATTAATACCTTCTCCTGCCTGTCCTACTTCTCTTTCTCTTAATTGCTGGTTTTGAGGCATTGTGTTAAATGTGTGGAAAACAGCTCCTGAGCTCTTTCATTTCTTCCTGGTGAAATTGAGTAACCGAAGAAGGGTACAGAAAATTCCCATCACTGAGAAGGTGAACAGCCAAGGACGATAAGCAGTGCAGCCATCTGGCTCTCAGCTGGGGAGTCACTACTGCCATCCTGCCCTTGCATCTCTCTCTCCCTTTGATGAAGCAGGTTGGAGAAGATCAAGTGGGTGCACAACATCATCTTGCCCTAGGTACATGTGTTCTGCTGGTAGAATTCCATACTGTGCATAGAGGAAGCAGTGTTTGAAGCATAGATTTGTCTCCAAGTTATTTAGCCTTTCTGGAATAAACAGTTCAGAAGTACTTGGATTCCCAAGTACTCTCACTGGTACTTTCCCTCGCAAAACTAACAGAGACATTTCAAAGAAAAAAAGTGTGGTTAGAAGGTAGGATTTTGTTCTGAATGGTCTTGTTATTCTCCTGCTGTAGTTCTCTTGAGACCTCTGGCCAGAGGAAGGTTAGGAGAACTTGCACTACATTACCCACAGCTTCCTGCCTCCCCCTTGGAATTCCCTGAGAACTCCTTTCCACCCTGTGTTTGCCTGCTGCGGTTGAGATGGTTCTGTCAACTTCTAGTAAAAAGTTACTTTTACAGGTTTTGGCTGTCCTGAATGTTTGGTGTTTTTAATAGGAAAGCTGGAATTTTCTAGGGAACGTTGTTTTGACACACAAAACTGCAACCCCCTTTCTCTGCCCTACACATTCCCTAAGGCAGTGTTTAGTTGTGGGCTCATAGACACATTTCTTGTTCCTGGGTAGGTAAGGTAGGGAACAGGACTTGGAGAGGAGCAGTGAAAACTTAGCACAGGATGTGCTTCTGATTCTTGTTATGTTAATAGCTTAAAATAGGAGAGTACTATAGCTGTCACATATTTTATTACAACCAGTATGGTATTAACAAAGTCATTATTTTATAATTACACACTTTGCAACATCTGTTTCTGAACGTTGAAATAAAAATCATGCCAGTTTCCTGCACGTCTTAGCTCATCCCAGACAGCCTTCTCTGTAACTGGCAGTAAGATCCAGTGTACTCTTCATGGGTGCTTTCTGAGTATCTCGCTGTGCCAGCCAAGTGCCTGCAAGTAACAAAACCCTTTGTTTGAATATTGGCAGTAGTCTAATCCCTCCTCTCACAGAGTCTCGGATGACTTGGTGGTAGCAGAGCTGCGATTCTTCCTCCTGATGATTGCAGTGATGGGCCCATCAGGTAATGCCTTGATTACATTCCATGCCTCAAAACGAGTGAGTCCTTGCAGGGCAGTTGTGTGCACTTGTAAAAGCTCATCTCCAGGCTGGACAGGGCTGCTCTGTTCCAATGCAGTCCCTGGGGAGAGAAAAGGAATTTCCTTTAATTCCTTCTGTGGAGGGAGCTTTAATGGATCTTTAACTTGTTAGTGAGTGGATCACCAGCATGTTTGGGGTAAAGCACCTGGTGCCAGCAGGCAACAAATTACTGGCACCGAGCAAGATAATGCTGCATTTGAAAAATTAACATTTCCATAGTTATAAATCAGCAGGCAGTTATGAACCCCACAAGTCTGCCTGAGTTGGGAACATGTAAAGTGTGTTTACCTTTAAATATCCTGTTGATGATGATGGGTTTATCTCCCTGAATAGAGCCCTTCCCTCCTTCCAGACTGAATCCTAAACCAGCAGGTGTTTTTTCTAGAGTTACAGTGCAGATTGTATCTCCAGTGGCTGGAAACAAATGGAAAGTTACCACATGGACAACACACAGTCTGAAAAGCTAAAACATCTGTTACAAAAAACCTAACTTTTGGATTGTTTGCAAAGGTCCTAGAAACTGCCAAATTAAAGAGAAAACTAAAACTTTGTATTTCTCATTTTGTCATTTTAAGGCCCTCTGGGAAGCTGGGGAAAGAAAGTTGTGTTTGAATTAATGGGATAATGGAAACATAAGACATTTACTAGAATTATAAAAATCTGTTAAATGAACAAAATCTAAGGTAAATATTTGACTTCATGTCAGTTATGAAGCTGTTCTTGACTAAAAGGCTACTAATTTGCAGTATGGAAATAAAGCTACAGATCTCCAGATCGTGCTTTAGAAAAAAGACCAAAACAAAACACAAAACTATTCTGAAAGTGAAATATTCTGCAGAACTCTGACCTTGCTGTGTTTCAGATGTAGCCACCTGCTATAGCAAACAATAGCACATTGTTTGTTCAAACTGAAATTCTCTTTCATGGAGAACAAGTCTTGCAATAATATTAGAATAAAGAATCACTGTTCACCGAGTTGTCATTATACCTTCAATTAGATGTATTGCTACAATAACCATCTTTGTACTTCTGCAGAAATTCACATAGAGAATCACATTTGCTTGGGGTTTTTTTAGGGAGTTCTTTTATTTTAGAAATCCATTATTTCTTTTCGTTTTCAATGAAGTTATATCAAATGTCTGTTTCAGGAATGTTTTATTAACTGTGCTGTCTTTAATCATGGTTCACAGATTCATGCAGCCAATGCTGGTTTTATGAACACCTGTATTTCAGGTGGTGAGTAAACACTCATCAGGTGGGGGCTGCAAGACAGTGCCACTAAACTTACCAGACTCTTGTGAGGCATCACTTGCTACCGAAGATGTACTAGAGCTGATTGAAACATTGAGGTTTTTTTCTCCATCTTTAGGTTTTCTGGTGACAACAACAGCTTGTCTGGGTGTTCGGGCCAGTCGCATGATTGCTGAGGCATCACTGTGAGTCGCACCTTTAAGAGACTTTCCATTAATGGAGAGCACTTCATCTCCTTTCTGAATAGTTCCTTCCTGATAGGCCAGTCCATTGGGAAATACTTTGTGAACCTATTGAAGAGCCCAGTCACCACACACACGCACAGAAGGGAAGAGAGAAAAAGGACAAATCACTGAATCACTCAGTTAATGCTTTACACCATGTACATTTTTCATTCATTGCCAGGAACCAGTTGCTTCTATCACATTTCAGGACCAGGGATGGACAAAATTTGCACAGAGAGGTTTTCCTGAGCACATCCCTCCTCAAGCAGCCAGGGAAGCGGTTTGGCCCTGGTACCAAACCTGGGTATTACCTGCCAGTGGTATTACCTTGTGTGTGCTGCTTCCTGACCCTCTCGCTGCTCTGCTCGTGGGAGGAAGGAGGTGTGAAACTTTATCCCTAACTTCCAGAGCCCTGACATGTATTCACCCACCCCATTCCTCCAGACCACCCTGCATGGCCTTCTATGAGCACGTGAGTAAGATGTTGATTATTTCTCGCAGAGGGCTGTGTGTTCTGCCTCAGCTGTTGGGGAGGAGGTGCCCAAGGAGGCAGGACACTGCTGCCAGACACCTGGAGTGGCAGCTCTGTCCTGTTTTCACCTACTAAGACTATGGTCCTTCCAACCCTATCAGTACAGCTGCCTGCTTTGATTATCTAAAAGCCAAACACTGTAGTGGAAAACCAGTAAGGCGTGTATTTTTAGGTAGAGAGTTGATTTGGGAGTATTTTTCAATGGAAAAATACTTACTGTTACCACTTTGTTTTCTAGATCAATGCCCCCTGCCAGGCTGAATCCAAGCCCTGTATCTTCTTCTTTATGCAAAACCGTAACATGAATATCATCAAATTCCTAGGCAGAGAAAGGAATAAAGTCAAGAACTTCCCAAAAGGTATGTCACAATGATTGGAAATTCAGCATGTTTTCTTTTTCTCTATTGTGCATTTTATAAAGAGACTTAGTGGCATAAGCATAATATTACGTTCCAAAGATTAACCAGACGCATTCGCCCCACAGCTTTCTGAAAACCACGTACAAAAAAAAAAAAGCAGGTTTACCTTTAAGGTTTCTTCATCTAGGGCTTTGACTTCCTCTATGAGCTTTGCCAGCTCCTCAGGGGAAAGCAGAGAGATGACTGACTGCCCTGACACACCGGATGCTTGAGGTGAGCCGTGTTCCTGTTTGTCTTCCTCCTTGCCTTTGTCTGCCAGGCTCACCGTGTATTCTCTCAGCTCGGAGAGGCTGTCCCATTGTGACAGGAACAAAAAGGAAACATTGAGCTATGAAAGAACATAACGGCTAAAGCAAAAGGCAGTTTTGGAGCAGTCATCTTTTCGTCTTATTAGCATGTAATTGGGGTGGTAACTCCTACAACTGCTATAAATATGGGCAAATGGAAATTAATCGTGTTAACTTAAAGGAAGTAGAATCGGTTGCATAAAAGAATAGGAATAATCTCATGGCCTCAGGCAAAGACACTTAAATCTGCTTTACCACAGAGATACTAGAAATACTGCTCCTTAAACAGGAGGATGTTTGAAATAGGTGTGTGTATATATAATCCAAATTAAAAACAAAATTAACAGTTATGTGAGTCATTTAACCTTTGTGCTCTAAAAAGTTCTTAATTTAGTCTGTGCTTTATTTCTGTGTGCTGCTACCATAGAACTCTAATCTGTCAGCATATCAGCACAGCTGCTCACCAATGCTCATCTGTAAATCTGAGTTTTAAATATGGTATCTTACTTTAGGGAAAACCCAGTGTCCAGGTGGTGATTCTCAGTTGCAGGTGAGATGGAATTCCCATCCTCCTCCATGGAGGACTGAGATGCTGTGTCCAGAGTTTCCCATGCACTGTTTCCAGAAGAGGCTGGGGACTGAGGAAGGCAAAGCAATGATTTCATCAAAGCAGATGACACCTGGCTGCTGATGGAATAGATTTTGCTACACTTCTCATCACACGGCTTCATTATCTCACAAGCCTGGGCAGCAGTAAGTGGGAAGCTTCTTGACCTTAGGCTGTGTGCTTTTGCTACTGCCACAAGATGGGAGTTTGCAGTGGCTCCTGGAGTTAAGAGACGTGATGAATTTTCGGCGCTGCCATTGCTGCTTCTCTCTGAGCTGGTTGCAATGCCCTCCCTGCCAGAGGAGGATCTGTCCAGGCTCTTTGTAGCCATGGCCACGGGTGGCTGTTGTTGGCTGTTCTCACAGCGTTGGAGGAAGGGTTGGTTTGAGCAGATTGGAGCTGCCTCTGCCCCTGCTGCAGTGGGAGAAGGCTCTTTCTGGACCGATGGTTTTAGGCTGAACCTTCGGGGAGTTTTTTCAGGTGACTGTGGAGCACTCAAGGATTCAAATGAGCTTATTCTTTGTTTTATTGATGATCCTCCAGGAGACACACGTGATAAGCTGGATTGCTGTTTTTTGCTGGAAATATTGTCGTGGTTGGGAGGACTTTGATCTGCCTGTGGTTTTAGATCTGAATTTGCTTTCCTCAATCCTTTCAGGCTTTGGCGGAACCAGGTGGGCTTAGGTGCAACAGGAGGACCCTTTTTCACGCTGTCATTTTCATCTGATTTTAGCGCTTTGGAACTGACTAATTCTGATTCTGATTTCTTCAGAACTGTCTCTGAGCTGCTTCGATTTTGGTTGTCTTTGTTCTTGTTGATGCCAGGTTGCAAATCTAAGTGGACGTTGTTTTCACTCATGGTAGGATTAAATAAGCTTTTAATGCAGTCGGAAATTTTAACCCAGGGGTCTTCTGTTGTATCAAGACTATAATCTACCCGTGCTTGTCTTTTAAGTACAGGCCTTTGTATTGATGAAAGTGGAGTCCCTGTAATAAAGAGACATCGATTATAAACAAACATCCTTCTACTTCTCCAGCCCATATCGCTGCATCATTATTAATTCATTAAATTTGCATTTCATTCAAGCCTCTGATAGATTTTTTTTAAAGTTTCTAAAAAGTTTAAACTTTTTAAAAATTCATAACTCTTGATCTACGAGTTCTGAATCCAGACATTGAAATTAACTGAAAAACAAGGCTCTTGCTTGCTTAAATATGAGTTCACTTTTTAAAAGGTTTACAAATACCGAAATTCTGGGATGCTGAAATCTTGATACAGGCTATAACAGCTAAAAGAGAAGGTTAAAACTGTAATGTTGTTTGCAGCCTAGAGAAAAAGCTGATGTTACAATAAATTCCTTTTAAAAACATTTTTTTCTTTTCTACGTTTATGAGTGTATCCTACTCTAAAAAGACTCTCATAGGAAGATATTTGATATTTATGCTTCCTTAAATTTCTGCAGGCATTTCCAGTTGATTTTTCCGATAAGTAAAAACTTGATTCTAATATGGGAGTATTTTTTACATCACAGAACAATTAAGCATTTTAATGTTAGACGTGGTAGAGCCGAATGGCAGCAAACTTCTGTTTCTGCAGTTGCACAGGCACTGTTTTCTGCTTCACAGTAAACATTTTTTTTAAGGCAACGTTTTTACTTTTTTTACTGATCTGAGCCATAACTTACAGAATTACATAAGCATTTATGTTGTAAGAGACCTCTTGAGGTTGTCTTGTTCCCTTAACACCAATTTTCCTTAATTCTAACTAGCACAGCAGAAAACCAACTTGTCAGTGCTTTGTACCATTGCAACACTAGAGCCTTGAAACTGTGCATAAAAGTGTCCTTTAGAAATGCTAAAACTAACCTTTAATATCAGATACTCAGTGTAACTACGCAGTTTCACCTGAGGCAATACAGCAATATTGTACCTGTCCATTAACAGGTTTTACAATAAATCATCTCTTATGCTGCTTTTGATCTACTTTCCCTTTCTTTACAGAGATTAATCAATAATTTGAAATTTCCTCTGTTCACCCCAGCACTTACAGATATAGTTTGAAGACTACATTTAAAGAGAAAGTGAAGTCAGCTCAATACCCATTCTGGAATCCGAATTAAATACTACATATTTAGCTGGCAAAAAAAAGTTCATGGAATTAAACATACCTAATTTTTCTTTTCTTTCTTGACCTCTGCCCACTGGAGCAGCAGTTGTGTGCTCCTTATCATACGCTGTAGGAGAAGTGGTGAAGACACCGTGGGTTACGTCGGTTTGGTGTCCCTCTAGCATTGGTTCTCCAACTTCCTGCTGAACAAACAGGAAAGAGAAGTGTGTCAGAATGTAATTATGCAAACCACACTGTATATGAATCTGAAAAAAAAGTCTGAAAAACTATATGAATCTGGAGAAAACCAAAAACCCCATATAAAACTGTGGTATGCAGGCCTCAGGCTGGCTAATACAAAATTTGGGGGGAATAAAGGTTTAAAAAAATTTAAAAGCAGTAATAAAATCTTCTCTTAATGATCTGAAATACATTGTGACAAGAAACCCTCTCTCTTGGGTATATACAGATATATAGAGACTATCTTAATAGAAGAAGTTGTCTTCCTGAACAGACCTTGAATTTTCATGGATTTTATTGATCTTAAGATTTAGTTTTCTCTCACTGTCATTTAGAATGACTAAATGCTGAAGAATAAGAAGTTGCAGGGAGTGATGAGTTCAACAAGTACTTATTTCCCTCGATTTTACTTCTGGAAGTTGATTTTCTAGCAGCGGTTTCTACTTAGGGGATGGTAAAAGTGACCTTACATAAGGTGCTCAACTAAAATTTTCTTGGATATTAACAATATATGTGGACTTCAGTTTGCTCTATATAATTTTGTATTGATCTTTGCAGCTTGGGAACTGTTTGGGGGGCTTTTGTGGGGTTTTTTCTTTCTTTTTCCTTTGCACTGCATTGAGAGCACTTCATTTCTACTGCCATATTACTGAACCTGGGGAAAAGAGGTTTCAGTTTTAAACAAACCACAGTTTTGTTTCGACACACAGATCTCACAATCCTTCACACTCATGCAAAAGTGAAACGCTCTCTGTTGTCTTAGATAAGAGAGGGAACTGAAATTTAGCAACGTACAAATGTACACTGTTTTCAAACACCGTAGCTCATCAACAAATATGTACGTGCACCACAATTTAAAGGGGTTTATTTAATACCTCCTGGTCTCAGGAAATGTATCTGAGGCCAAGACTGCCTGCTGTACATAATGTTAGTGCTTTCTTCCAATAGAAGTCCACTACTGAAACAAAGAAATTGTTTCACGACTACTTCATAAAAGATTTGACTCTGTGGATGATGCTCATAGGGAATGGCAGGGACTCAGATTCATTCTTGCTGCTGCTCTCTCTGGGATTTTAACTCAGATACCTTGGTATGGAAGAAGATTTTCTTCAGACACTTCTCTGCCTTCTGACCTTACTTTGAACATAACATTTTGTACTAAACTGGCTTCACTAAGATACACACCTTATTTTCAAAACAGAAGAGCTTCATCTTCTTCCCCCAATTCCCACGTGTATACATTTTCTCTTTCTCTCCTGCCCTTCTTCCTGCCATCATGCAAAGTCACTTTGCCTTCCTCTTTCCCCTGCCTCACAAATATGCAGACACAAGAAAAATGTTGTAAATTTTACTTCACCTGAACACTTGCAGAAGGTGATTGAGCCGCTTCTGACACAAGCTTTTCTTTTCTGTCTGCATTACCCTGCTCATCACACGTGCAGTCCTGCTTGAAGTATTTCCTTGGCGGAGGTTTGGGCTTTGACGATTTGGGTTTTCTAACGAGGATCTCTGATGACTTCTTAGTGTTCTGCAAGGCTTGACCGCCTTCACTACGGCTCGGAGGGGAATTTCTCTCTGAATTACTGGCGGAGAACGAGTACAGCAGGCCGGGTTGCCTGGTGATTGGTACATCCACGCTGTGCACTCTTGCTTTCAAGTCCGTGAGCTGGTGGACAGCAGCGGTGGCACAGGAGGCCCGGGGGTTGTAGCTGCTGTCGCTGCTGGAGCGGGTCATGAGCCGCTGCGCCCTGCGGCTGCAGTAACTCGTGATCCTGTCCGTGTGCTTCTCACAGGGCTGCCTTCCGTGCCAGCTCATTTCCAGTCTCCTCACACCTGCACCAGGAACACGTTCGAAAAGCCTGTTCAGTACATGCAAAGTGCTCGCTCCTGAGACTCAGCTGATGAAGTCTGCAGCTGAATGTCATACTTGGTGGATGCAAAGGTGTGATTTATGCATTGCTTTGGAGGGTGAAGAGTCAACAGCCAAGTTCCTGGACACCAAAATAACATTTTTCCTATACATAGAGGTATGCCAGCAGTGTAGTTTTAGTGATGATGACTCTGTTACCCATTGCTCCTTTAGAAGGAACTCAAAGGAGTATCATTCCAACGTGTTCTTGTGAGAGCCATACCTGAGATGGCAAATAGCTCCAGCCACAACTACATGTATCTTTCCTCACAAATAAGGGATCAACCAGGTGTGCCCCTAGGACATCACCTTCCATGTGCAGTCCCTTGTTGTCATAGTCCTGTCACCTACAGACAGTTTGAAAGGCTCTAAGCAGAGGTTGTGAATTGGAAAGGATGAGCAACTGTGAGGGGAAGTATGCATAAAACATTTTTGTTGGTAATCAGACAGATTTGGTCTGTTCTCATCACTCTGGTAACATATCATTGGAGACATGTTAGGAGGGTTGTCCTGTGAGGTTTCCTCCTCTTTCTTTCTGCTCTGAGTTACTTGACTGTTATCAAGGATTCTAATACAGCATGTACTCATCCTTGACATCTTTCAAGTCAAAATTACCATGTCTCAGTGAATGTGTTTATGCCCTTACCTTCAGTACTCCATTGGTGTCTCTCCTTTCCGAATCTGTTGCTTTCCACAGCTTGTGCAACAGCTTCTTTTAGCTGTTGCTCAGACACCTAGGAAATATCATGCCGTTTTACTCTCATGAGGTGAGTTAATTGCACACCATTATATTTCTATATATCCCAGTATATATGAAGTACATCTATGGATGTGCTGTTTTTGGTGGCTGTTTAGGTAAAATGGGATCTTTCAAAGATAAACATTCTTTTGCAGATTTCACTAGAATTTCACTGGATTTACCAGTATAAGGTAACTTAATACAGCATAATTTATGCAACAATTTAAACATGATAATCATTTATACTGTGTTTGGTGTTAGGAAGCATTCTGTAGAAAAACCTTGCAAGAATAAAATATTGTACTTCAATATTAATTTAATTATAAATATTGGCTGGGCAAGACCTAAATTTTAATTACTGAAAGACAGGTGTATAAACATTTATTTCTTTTTGGGGAGTTATGTTCCCTCTTTCAAGTTATTTATTATTGTCAATTCTTTCTTACATAAGAACTGTATTTTGGGTTATTCCTCAAATGTTATTTCTGTAGTTTCTTTATTCACTGCACAGAACCTCATGTAAGACTGTCACCAGTGATCTTCAAATCTTGAATGATTCTATTTAAGGGAGTGCATATCTCAGATATTTTTTTGTGTGTAGCAATAATCATAAAGAGAACATCATTTTTGTAGTCAACATTTCTCCACCTGTTTCTGATCAGCACTTGCTCCCTCTTAGTTTTCAATATGTGCTATACTGAAAGTCAGAAAGAATAAAGAGTGTGCTACCTGTGGTTCAGGGTGTCTGCTAATAATGATTTGTACTGCACCAGGATCACAATGGCTTAGCACGGCATAAACTTCATTAAGAGTTGTATTTTGTACTGAAGTTTCGTTAATTTCAAGGATTTCATCTCCACACCTAGAGAGATATTAAACAAAAAAAAGAGAGGATGTAAACAAAAGAGATTTTCTTCTGACCTTGTCTCACCCATGTGAAAACATACAAAAAGCAAGTTCAAAAGGTCGACCTCTGGTTTGATTACAAATTAAATCTTTCTGTCCTGAGAATGGAATAGGAATGAGTTGCATGTCAAGGGGTTTTGATCTGCCATGTTGCATTCAACCTCTGAGCTTTCTCCATGTTCAGCTGTGCACATTTTGTGATCTTTCTGCTGTCTGCAGCTCTGCTGCTGCTTCCACCTACATCTTCCTTCCTTCCTTTCAAGTTAACGCTTCACTTTTCATGTCTTTAGATTATGTTAATGCTATTTAAGGTCAGAAAGGATGTTATGTTCCTGCTACATATATGAATAACTTGTTAAAAGAAAAATTCTGATCACAAACTATCAAAATCTGCTAAACTGGATGTTTCTAGATGAAATCCAGATTTGGCTCATATGGAAACCGAGACTGCCTTGCACTGCTCTAGTGCCCACACACATGAAGAGGCTGACTGAAGGCACTGATTTGTATCATACAAATATTCAAATAATTTAAGACTACAGTTCTTTCAGCTAGAGTATTAGAGAGGAAGGTTACAGGACACCTAAATTTAAATCAAAAAGACTTCACTGAAACTGCTGCTTTCTGTTCAGTTCCCAATATGTTCAACACTAATAGCTGGTAAAAAATCTCTGAAAGTGAATTTCTACACTCCCACTAAAGCTAATTTCAGCAAATCTGTTTTTCTGTTGGGGAAGGATTTGAGGAGCTTGTATCAGAAAAAATCTAGTTCTCAAACAAGCCAAGTTATGCCGTATGTTTAGGTTTTTCCAAATACTTTCTATTTGGAAATCTCCTCCGGTAGCAATGCTACCAGCTTGTCTAAGACCTTCAAAGTTAGCCCAGCTTGGAGAAGAGGCAGTGATTTCACTGGATTGCTGTATTTCTGGAAATCCCACATATCCTGAAGACACATGCCCCAAGCCTGAGAATCGCACTCGTGCTTTGAACCCAAAATTCCCAGAAATCAATATTCCTTCCTGCCCAAACAGGTCAAAAATAAACAGAGCAATGAAAAACTTGTGTTATAAGACAGACAGCCTTTCTCATCCTACCTGAGTCTCCCATCCATATGTGCCACTGAGCCTGGTGAGAGGGTGTGGATAAAGATCCCTGAAATACACTGGAAGTGAGGGATGCTACATAACCCAATTCCAAGGCCGACACCTGGCTCTGAAAGAATCAACAATAATTTTTAAAAGGCATAAGAAACAGTCAAAGCAAATCACTGAAGAACCTCTTTAAAAATTAATTAAATTTAATTCTTTTTCCTGTACAAACCAGAACCAAAGTCTTTTGTCCATGAATTTCGCACATTCAGTATTCATTGCTGCTTCCACTGCTTTCTTCTATTCCTTTCTATTGTTTTATTGTGGGGTTGTTATGGGGGGTTTTGTCCCCCTCGTGAGTAAAGTGTCACAGACACAATGCAATGTAGGTTTATTTTGCAAAATATCTAGAATTCAAATGACTTTGCAAGGAGGCAGAACAGAAAAAAAAAATAAGGAGCTAAAATTAAGGGGGAAAACAAGCTAAAATTAAGGATATATGGCTATTTTTATCTATATCATTTCAGCCCTCTTTCTATTTTATATGACACAGCTTAACACTTCTGTGAGTTTACCCTCTTTGCTCTGCTCAGTCACTGATGTCAGATCCCATTCTGTGTGTTTGGTAAGTCACTGGTACCTCACAGAGGCTTTACTTTGTTTGTCACTCTGATGTTCCCGTATTTAAAAGTGTATTTCATTCTTTCAGTGGTTGTTTATAAATAGATGATTTTGGAGAGGAGGTGAGAGAACTACAAGAAGATATAGATACTTATTTTTTTGGTTTTGAGTGTTTTCAGGAGTGAAATTAACTGCTTGGGTAATTATGGGTAAGAGTTGCACAGTCTGCTTAATAAGTGGCAGTTGTTGACAAGAGCTTTACTTTTTCACGTGTAGGATATGAATGTGACTGTGATGCTTGAGTGGAAAAAAACTCAGTGATTGGCTCTTGAGGACAGATGGTGTTCAAAATCCTGCTGTTGATAGATACTTGTTAGCACCGACAGTCCCCAAGATCTAATTTGTTGTGCTAAAAAAACTTAGTTCAGGAGAAGAATCAGGTTAGTGAGGAAAGACATTCAGAGATCAAATGAACAGTGGTTTGTCAGTCAATGCCTTGTTGGCAGTGCTCAGTTAATGTCAACACTTACCTTTGTTTAGGGTAACTTCCATTATGACCCTGTCATTGGGCTTTGTAGGATTTAACGAGAATGCTGCATTTTCTGAACTGAAAGAGCTGTTTTCTTTGGTTATGCATGTACTGGAGCCCAGTGACTGACACAAGAGAGGTGACTGACAGCTGGAAGCAGAATGAGGTGTGCTGAAGCTTGTCCTGACTGTAAGTGTCAGAAGACCCTTTTTGGCCTGCTAGGAAGAACAGACAATGGGTTCAGAGCTCACATGCACATTGTGTCTAAAAACGGAGCTTGTTCTGGAAGGAGAGTACATAACCTTGAATTTCTGTAAAGCATCATAATGTGTTAATCCATGCATGGATTCTCCATTCAGTTCCAGGATTTCATCGCCTGTTTTGAAAGAGAAAAAATTGTATTACTGTCACTGTATTGTACAAGAAGTTACGTGATACGTGCACTCAAAAGGAGTCTTGCAAATGCAAAAAATGGATGCAGGTGTAAAAGTCACTTATGGCTCATTTCAGCTTCACTCTGTCTTTCAGTGTCATTTTTTGGGAAGTGGGAAAAGGGAGAGAAGAGGGATTTCCCACCTTCCTGTAGCCTTCCATCAGCAGCAGCAGCTCCACCAGGAAAGATGGTTTTGACATAGATGCCTATTGGTCCATAAATGCTGTCTTTTCCACCGACAATACTGAAGCCCAAACCCTAATTTATGGAAGACAAAGTGTATGAGAACCCACGTTCAATTCTTGTAATAGTTCATTTGAAGTTTCTTCTGCGTTACCTACACTGGCAGTATTGTCAGTGGAGTAGTTTAATACATGAAAAAATAGTCAATCACATCCCTATAGTAAGAATAAATGGGAATTTCAGCAGAATCCCCTCATGATTTGCTTTTTATTTGTTGCAATCACTTAATTCACTGTTATATGCTCATAGGAAGGTGTCTAAATTATTTTTTTTAAATTTTTGTCTGGATACGAATTGGCAGCCCCAAAGTGGCAAGGTTAATACCTGCAGTCACTTCTCTGCACTTTGCAGGTCACATTTGTGAGATGAAGTAAAACTCACGGTAAATCAACAGAGCCAGTCTTACCTTCCCTTGTCCTTTCATCAGTACAATGTTTGAAATTACTGAAGCCTGTGAGCCACAGGGCGTGTGCACTAATTGTGCTGTACTTAGGGATCTTGATGGCCTCGAAATTGCCTGTGAACATTAAAAAAAAACCAACAAACAAACCTCACAATTTTCTTTTATGCATAAGCAGAAATTCTTGAAAATTCATTGCAGTAACTTGTTTATTTTAAATTTTCTTCCTTATAAATGATGGTACTAATTTTTTTATTTTTTTGTTAAAGTCTGTCTAATTCATGAGCCATTTGTTATTCAGAAAATCTCTGCTCACTGAATTTGTCCTGTAGGGACTAAATTGGAGAAAAATTAGGATGTTGGTCCTTGAAGTGGTGTAATGTGTAGAAAGATATATTTGTACTCTCACTCGATTCCCCATGCTAAAATCCCATTTGTGGTCATTAGGGGATGTAAAAAAGTATTATAATTTTTGCCTTAAAGAACTGAACTAGAATCAAGACATTCAAAATCTTTCCTTCATTTTGTGACTAAAAAGCTTCATCTTGGGACATACCAAACCTGTTGTCAGCATTTGCCCCAAAATATGAATTTGTGCTGGATTTCCTAAATTCAGCCTCTGAGATTTATCCCATTTTAATGAACTTTTAATGAAATATTTAGTGAAATGTTTAATGAAAACCTCCTGTTTCAACATGGAATTGGGTATTACAAGATAATTTTAGCGCTGACAGAAGTCATTAGCCAAAGCTAACTACGCATGAAGTTCAGCAGGGTCAGAGTTAATTGCACTCATTACACATCCGAGAGGGTTCAACGCTTTTTTTTTTTAATGCAGCAAAGTGAAACTAACAGGTGTTGAGGAGTGTGGAAAATCAGCCAAAATTTCGGCTTCTGCATATGTGAGAAAGTAAGCCTCAATTTTGACATGAAGACAAGATTATCTATTCAACATGGGATTGGGAACAGGATTCAGAGGTAAACATGGAACACCAAAAGCACAGCTCCAGCCAGCGCAGGCAACTGGGGAGGCTGGTGGCACTGGGGCTCGGAGTGGGGTGGTGTGAACCACCCTTGGGGGTTTAGACACACCATAAAACCTGCTGGGCAATGGGAGAGAGAACCTGGAGGAACGGGCTTTGGTGGCACCAAGCCTTTCCTGCTCTCTCGCCCTTCACAGAGGAGGTGTTGGGGGTGGGAAGCAGAGGGGGCAGAGTGACCATTGTCCCTGGCATGGCCTGAAGGGCAGATGGGTTCTGGCAGGACAGGGGCTGCCATGGTCATCCAGAGAGCCCTGCTGGGGGTGGTGCTGTGTGTTTTTCAGGTGGCTCCTGCAGCACTTACCGGGGCCCTCCCTGCAGGGCAGTCCAGCTGCTGGGAGAGTGATTTTCGGCTGGCGTGGAGAGCGTGGGGCTGTCGGTCCCTGAGGGGTGCAGCTCTCTGGGATGCTGGACCCTCCATCTCCCCAGCCCAGAATAGGCTCACACCTGCCAGGTGTGGGGAGAGAGCTGTGTTACTTCACGAGGGTTGGACACCTTTGCACAGTCATTCTGCCAGGTAAATGTTACTTAGGAATGGTTTTCCCTTTGCAAATCTCTCTGTGAAGTGGTTGATGTTTTCAGCTGTCACTTTGGGGACAGCCATTAGTGTTAAATGCAGTAAAAAGCAAGCCATTCCCTACCGAAAAAAGTGTTGGCCTATTAATAATACACCATAAAAAAAACCCCAAACCATAAAATGCAAACCTTATGCACAAAACCTGGCTCCAGGATGTTGTGAATACACAAGCTGATGATTTTATGCATCAGCAATTCTTAGCTAGGGATCCCAGAATAAATTTGGACAACATTTTTTTTTAGCACCGTAGTACCATCACATGATGGGGGGCTGTGCTCTGCACTCCCTGAGTATTACAAGAAAACGGATTATTTCTCTGCAACTTACTGGTGGAGTTACTGCGAGTCCGCTGACATGCATCCTTACCATGCAGAAAACCATTCTGTATTTCCAAAGGCCTTTCCTTACATGTTGGTGTTTCCTAAAACAAAACAAACAAAAACCCAACAAACAAAACCTATTGCTATGCAAGAAGTTTCTGAAGTGATCTAATCTTAAAAATAAAAATTCTTCTAATTTGGCCTCCACAGATTTCAGCCTGAATCAAAAAACATGGAGCAAAATTCATTAGTTAAAATAAATAGGAGGATAAATGGGACTGAAGCTCAAAATTTTGCTATAAAATGATTATAACAAAGTAGCAAGATAGAAATAGTCAAAATACAATTTAAGTGTTTAAAAACCCCTGAGGACTAAGTTTTAGTGTTTTTGGAAAAATTAGTACCTTCCACTTGGAATCTCCTATTGCTTTTGAAAATATGGCTACTAATTCTAGAACTTAAAAACTTGTGGATGAAACATTCCTCTTTCTAAATGCAGGTTTTTAGAACTGTTTGGAAATAAATGCTCCCATCTGAATAACAGTTGATGTTAAGAATAATTTCTGGATGTGTATGGTTCCTACAAGTCCTGATTCTGATCCTGTTTCCGTGACACAATTATTTTGATCCTGAGGGAATCCCTTAAAGGTAGAACTTTACTAGACTCAGGCAGCATGTGGAAACGGATATAAATAAAACAAAATGCCAAATTTTTGCTCAGTGATATTCTGCAGGGGCTGAGAAAGTAACAAGAGCAGCGTCAGAGCACGACCTGTATGTTCCAATCTAACGGGAGCCAACCAAGACAAACACTTGGTTCCAGAATCCTGACTTCAGGAGTTCTGTTAGGGGATACTTCAGGACCTAATGAATGCTAATTTTCCTCTTGGACAGCAGGTGGGGGTATTGCCAAGTAGCAAAATCCTGCTAGGGCTTTCCAGACCCGTTCCGTTAGGGAACTCTTCAGAATAAGAAATACAGAGAAGATCCTTAAAGACGAATTTTGAAAATGATTTTTCAGTGTTTCTCCTACCAAGATAGCTAGTTTGGGAAGTCTTTGCTGTTAGCCATAGATCCTATATCCACAAAACTACTTCATTACAGGGCCTGTTCTCTGGCTTCTCTGGGATTCATGGATCTTCCCTAAAATCCACTTCTGCCTTTCTTCAACTTCTAAATGGAAAATTAACATTGGCAGCTGTGTGTTTCTAAAAGGAGGGGTTGAACAGCCTTTACTGGAGTTTCCCAGGGCCTTGGCCTCCCCATAGCCTCTGTTTATCTGGGGAAAAGCTATGCTGAAATTCACCAGAGTCTGACCACAAGAGGTTTTGGGTTTTGTCGGCAAAGGCAAAACCATGTTCTTCAAACGTCTGATGAACAAATTCTCCTTCTCACTAAAGTAAATGTCCAGTCACCCCGCAGTTGCTCGTGCTTACTTTGTTAGCCACCATGATGTTCACCAGCCGTGTCACTGGGGGAATGAGAGATTCAGCCTCCTTTCTGGACAGGTCTTTGAGTGACTGTGCATTTAGTGTTAGCAGCTCATCCCTTGGGCTCAGGCAGCCATCCCTTAAAGGAAAGAAAGAAACATTTGCATATTATTTCACAAAGGATAATATGGCCCTATTCCATGTGCACTCTGAGGAGCTGGCTGCAATTCTCCCTTGGCCTTGGCCTGGGCTGCCATGAGATGCCTTGATGTGTGATAAACCCCATCCCCTGCTAGGAGTTTTTCCTGTTGCTGCTCTCTTCTGCTCAGTCCTGGTGTTCACTGGCTGCCTGGTGATCACACAGACATCCAGACAAGAAATTCCTTCCTTCTCGCCTTCTTGCATTTGCAAATTGATCAAAGACTACATTAACTCTTTGTCAGGAACCTTGGCTCACATTGCTTTCCAGTGGCCTTGCTGGGCTGGTGCCATCCTACACTGCCCTTTAACAGGGCATCACCGCTTGAAAACCTGATGTTACGTACATTCTCTCATTCTCCCAGGTTTTATTTCTTAGTGTAATTGAGCAGCGTTAGATCCCTGAGTGAGCACAGCTTTATTTTTCTAGAATCTTGACCTGTGTCTCCAGCTGGAGGCAATGTAAGAAATTATTCCCAGGCATCGCTTCTTTTCTCTGGCACTGAGCTTCAGGGCTATGTCACAGAAAGCTGGTGGTGCAAAATCTGTGCAAGAAATGTCTATGCAATAACTTGCTAACTCCACATGTACTGTACCTGTTTGCTGGGCCTTCAGCAGGCACGTGGCTGCCTGTGAACCCTTTCCAGAAAGATGAACATCTCGGACTCCTAGAGAGCTTGATTCCCGAGCTGCTGTTCCCTGATGGTGTACACAGCCTGCAGATGCAGCTGTCCTGATCCAGAAGATGAAAGGTTGCATGAGAGAAAATGTACTAAAGCTGTTGAAAGTTACTTACACTTATTCTGGGCCTTTTTAAGAAATATAGAAAGTGTTCCTGTTCCTAGAACCAGGTTGCCTCCAAGGAGAACAGGAGCCTTTAACACTGTCCACTTGAGAGAGAACAATAGTATTATAGAGTCAGTGTTTTATAAAAGTTATTTTCCTTAGGGCTTCAGCAGCTTCTGGCTATGAGAGGGAAGAATTAGAATATAGTGTTTCTTTGCATGAGGGGAAGACAACAGATAATAGACTTTTCATAGTAACTGGGTAAATTTTGCCTATGCTAACTATTGTAAGAAAAGACAGGGAGGAAAATAAACACATGCCAGAAAATTAAATGCTCTGGAAAACAGAAGAGGTCTGAATGGAAAAGAAGTGTATACAAAACACTAGAAGCTCCACCCCTGCTGCTGACTTGTTAAGTGAGGGCAGGGGACCAGAGAGGTCTGCAGCAGTGGAAAATTTTTTGTCCACTCCAGACTGCTTGAAGTTGCTGTAGCCTGCGTTGCATCTGGAGGAATAATTGCAAGCATAACTTTAATGCAGTTATGAATCATTAACACAGAGCCATACAGAAGGAGAAGTAGTGTTTGGAGACATATAAAGAAAGCAAAGAATGGAGCAACTAGGCACATGAAGCACAAGACATTTTACTAGGAAATACACTCCTGTGGCACAAATGCGTGAACACCTAAAAATTCTAAAGAGACGAGGAAAGCTGGAAAGTTAGCACACAATTTCTTTCCCATTTGCTTAGTATTTTTCCTGATTCAAGTATTCACTCATTCTGCCCCCAGCTGAACCCACCTCCTCTGCCCTCGCCAGCCTCTCCATACTCCACAAAGTGAAGAGGGCTCTCAGTGTATCCTGGATCCAGGCTTGTTCCCAAGAGATTTGTATGACTGAGGTATAGATTTCTGAAGGGGAGGCAAATTTCATATGTTAGGACAGGCCACAAAATATAACAGTGGTCAACTGTCTGTATTGCTCCCAGGGCCCCTGGTCAAAGTGGCATAAGCTATTTCCAGTAATCTGTATTCCTCTGAGAGCACAAGGAAAGCTGTGTAGCCACTTTCACCATCAGCAGGGCTTCATTTCTGCCCTAGGCAGAGTTCATCCAGCCCTGAGGATGAGAATCATTATGCTCCTTCACCCCAAATCAACAGGGATCACATCACACCTGACTGACAGCAAACACAAACTGCGAATTTACGGCAATGTCAATAAAACGTCATTATCTTTCAGGCTGACTGCCAAAGCCTGGCTCCCATTCTGAAACCTGCCAGGGTAAATCTAAGGCTGTGAATGAATGAAATATTTAGCTTGGAGCCCTGGGCTCTCATTGCAGGCTGGATTCAGTAGGTAATGGATGAGGGCTATACTTGTATTGACTGACTCGTTAACTCTGTGGGTTTGCTTACATTCCAGATTGTCTGCCTTTAATGAGGAGTGTCTGAATTTTACGAAGCCTTTTTTGTTCATGAAAGTGCTTCTAGTGAGTAATATGTTGGTCAGGATATAAGCATGGACTGAATGCTATCTTAAACCAGTTTGCTTGAACTCTAATATTAGTGTTGGAGCTTTTATATTTACTTTTCACCCAAGATAAATATCTTGGGAAAGATTTACTTGAAATCAGGATGACATTATGTTCTTTTTTTTTTTTTTTTATATCTTATGGCAGTTCTTTGAAGTCTTCAGCATGGTATCAAAATAAAGATTAACATTCTGATGCCTTGAAATTTGAGATCTTGAGTAGCAAAAAAAATGTGAGTTCCCTTTTCTGTTTGCCCTGTCCTTTATTTCATGATTATGACAATTACGGGTCAGATTCTGCATACATGAAGCATCCATTAAAACTCACAGGGTTTTCAATAAGCTGGTGTGTTTGTTTTAAAACATGAGAAATTTAAGATAGATATTAAAGGTAGGAAATTATTCTGCCATTTGGCTGAGTATTTCTGAGCTCTCAGCTGCTTGTGGATTGGGGCTGTTGTGAAAGAATGATGGTATTAAAAACTCAGTGTTTAAAAGAGTCATTTCCTCTCTTCTTCCTGTAGTCAAAATTCAAGTTTGGACTTGCCAACTCCCCTTCTCAGGAATCCCTACTCTTGTATAAAGCTCCCTTGAAAAATTCACATATCCTCTCACAGATACCTGTCAGACACACACACACAATTTTGCATAGCTGTTCCTCACACTTCATTGGCTTGATTTTCATAGGCCTTTTCAGACTGTCCCCAGCTCACCTCTGTTAAAAGCAGAGTCATGCTTATGCCTTTCCTACAGCTTGTTCACAGTATATAGCTACTGTGTTCATCGTGTTTATAGGTATTTTCATTATTAATTGTCCAAAAGTGATGTGTCTCTGCCCAGTTTCACAGGACATCCCAGAGCTCAGTGGGTTTGGCTCTGAGGTTTTCCATTGCAGCACCATCAAAGTCCTTTGGGGAAAGCCCTGGATTTTGTACAGACATGTGCCAGGCTGGAAATTCTGGCTTGTATTGGGACATACATATGAAATGTCACCAAATCAAAACTGATACGAAGATTTTTTTCCAAGAACAGTAAGTTGCATGCACTTAGTCACTGGGAAAATAGAGGTTAAATCCCTTACACACTGCAGAAAAATCTTGGGAACAATTTGTGTTTACATATGTAGTCATCTTACCCGGTTGGGCTACATTTCAAATTAGCTCTGTGTCTCAATCATTGCTGCAATTCATTTAGGTGAATTACTTTAAAAAAAAACAAACCAAAAAATAAAGTTTTTATTGGGCTACAGACATATGGCAAATATCTGTAGGTTGTCAACATCTGTATTTTTTGGGTTCTGGATATAAATCATTATATTCATATCCAAGTTATTGCAACATGACAGAAAATTAATAAAAGCTGTTCTTCAGAAAAATAAATGTTTGACCAATCCATGTGCCAGCAGTCAATTTGCTTTGGGTTTAGTTCTTTAATATCTTTTTTCCTGTCTCTCTGATTTATTTTATGCATGGAAATACTGTTGATGATTCCAAGAGCAAAGACAGTATTTATTTTTGCATCCTTCTCCTTTTTGAAGCGTCCTGCTTGTTTTGAAAGGTGATTTATAGGTCTGAACACAGTGAGTACTGAACATTTGCTAAAAGAGGGTTGGCAGGTTTGGTGTGGGGGCAGGTGGATTCTAGGTCAACCTTGTCTCTTCATTATTAGAACATATATTTAAACATGTATTTGCTGCCAGTGAATTAACTCTCTGCTTTATCTCCCAGCACTTCAAGACTCTGGGGAAACTTTTATCTGCATTGTAAGTTCCACTCAAAGCAAAATTTATATTTAAACTGAGTCTGCTTGGCTGAAAGATAAAAATTAAAGGAGTTTAAGAGCCTTCTTGAATTTTCCACAGGTGAGAACAGATTAACTTTTCTTGTGTTTAGTTCTGGAAAAGTAATTTGCACATCCAGGCCATCTTTCTCTTCCTGTTCCTGTTTTTTGCCATCCACAATGCAAAGCTTCTGAGGATGTTTTTTATCTGCCATTTAAAAGATTTCTTTTTCCTTCGTGCTTTCATTAGACATTTCTTGCCCAGAGTCCCATCTCAAAACATCTAATTCCAGATGTTGTTTAGAAATAAGGGTAACCATGGCATCTGTGGAAAACTGAAAAACTTTTGTGCACTCTTGAAGTAAGACACAGTAGTTAGATTGTCTGAATTGAAATGTTATACAAGGCTGGTTCAAGTAAGGTCTTGGACTCAGTTAACCAAGTGCATGACAATGAGCTAATTGACTGCTAGTTTAAAGAAAAGGGAAAAAAAAAAAACCAAAAAGAAGTATATCTAACAGCAGTACAATAATGTATTTAAATATTTAGCTTTTCTGGTCTTATGACTGTGAAATGGCTGGGATTTCCAAGAGAATATAGTCTTTGGGGATTTTCTTCAAGAAGCAATTTTTTCCTGCATCAGTTCTAACAGAGAAAGGGCCAGAGCGTCTCTGGCATAAACTCACTCCACTGGTTCTGATGTACCCTAGCCCAATGCCTTGGTCTTTTAAAAATATTTATAGTAGATGTAATTCATTTTCCCAGCAGCATATTCCCTTTGAAACCAGTAAAATGGTAGAAGCTGGAAATCAAGGGTGATGCAAGGAGCAGGGCATGGGACCAAGTTTTGCCCTAGACAGACAACTCAGCACATCAGATGTTACAGAAGGACCTTCCCACCTATCATCTGCCCTTTGCTATGTTTTCCTGGGCGCCTTTGCCCTGCCTGCATCGTGCAGCACACGCTGTGTTCATGGCACAGCCCCTTTCCTGCTTGCTCTGAGCATGACCTGGCTGCTGAGCAGCAAAAGCGAGAAGGCTGGGAACACACAAAGAGAGAAGTGTGAAAACTGAGGAGAACACATTAATATCTAAATGAAGCCAGTCTCCTCTCTTGGCTTTGTTTTTCCATCCTGCCCGTGGGCTTGTGTTTGAGACATTACAGTCTGTTGCCATTGCACTTGCCCTGGTACCAAAGGGCCAGCTAACTGGCTTTTGCATCAAGGCAAGGCAATAAAATTATATTCTGCTGATGACCAAAAAAACTAGAGAAAAACTACCTTTTGCCTTTTCCTTCCTTCAAGCAGAAGGTCAGAGTCCAAAGGAAGCAAGGGTGCAGAAGTTTCTAGAAGCAAGTAGAGCCATGCAGTCAGCTCAGCTCAGCTCCCGTACTTATTTCATCAAAAGTCAGCTCTTTTGTATTCTGGTTTATCCTAGATGCTATTCCAACTCTGCAAGCAGCCCCACTGGTAGCTTTCAGTGCTTCCCAGGGCATTGAGGGTGCAGGGGAGATGTGATGGAATGCTTCTTGAAGGAGTAGAAGTGCTTCTTGAAGCAGCTGTCACACTCAGCAGAGCCTGCTGCTCTCTGAAGGAGTTGATATCCTCTATTCCTGCCCAGTTCTCCCACCAACTGGAGTGATTTCAGTCTCTGAGCAGGCAAAGACATCTTCCACAGTGCTCATGGCACCAGATACTGCTTACCATTTCTTTGGTTTCTTTTCCTTTCAGGCCACGTGAAAATTTCTGATTTTGTGAGAAGCAAACTATAAAGGAGATCTGCTTGTTTATACATGGACCAGCTGGCAGTCCACCATAGCAGACCAAGCACATCTCATCTCAGAAAGTGTCTGAACAAATGACACCAAGGTAACCCTGGGCCTCCAGACACAGCAAGCAATAGTCAGTATAAGTGAATTGTGGAGCATAGAAACCAAATTAATTAAGAGATTGTTCATCTGCTCTCATTGCTGACAGAATATTAGAGAAGGAAAAAAAAATCTCTGTTATCTAGTCCTGAAACACTATTTGATTTGCTAATGGTTTATTTCTTATGGTGAATCCCAGGCAGTCAGTAGAGTATGGCTCAGAGAGGTAGTTTAAGGTTTTAAACAGAAAAAAGGAACTTGCATTTTGAATACTGGTGTTACAGGTTCCCCCTTACTCTGGAGAAGAAATGCACAGGGAGCATTAAATCGTGCAGCACTTTTAGGCATTCTTCTCTCCTTCCTTATGACAGCAAATATTAAGTTGTTCAGTTCTGTGGGAGTTATTAACACCTTAGAGTCACGCTTAGGGCTGGAGGTGCTGGAAGGCAAAAGAAAAGTGGAATATCCTCAAGAACACCACAGAAAGAATGGAATCAATTTTCTTGAACAAAGACGAGGATTCTTCAGCTCTGAGTCACACATCATGAATTTCTGGAGTGTCACATTTAGATGGAGAGAGAATTACACTGGGACATGAAAAAAATGCTTGTTTGACTTCTTAATAAGAGAAGTCTTAAGCTTAAGCTTTGTAAGACGTGGTACAGAGAGATTGTTCTGACAGGCTTGTGCCATATGGAAGGTAGAGATCTCTGCTTTCATACTACAGGGGGAAAGCCTCAGCAGCACAGGACGGGGTTGGTGTGGCTGTTTCCAATGTTCATCCTGCTTAGCATGCCAAGATAAGACTGTTTAGAATCACTCATTGATCCACGGCTCTGAAAGGTATGGAAAATTAGCAAGTAGCATTTGAAGAGGTTTAGGTTGCTACGAGAGCTCTGGAGTGGGAATTTAATGGCACACATAGTCTACAGCAGCACTAAGCAACCCAAATGCTGCTGCGAGGGACTGAGCTGCTGACTAATTTATGTCAGCATCCATCTGACACATGTTCTTCAGTGACATTGATGCTTTAGCTTAAGAGTGGATTTATACCCTTAGCAGTTCTATTTTCTCTGTGCAAAGGTATTGTGGGACTTACTCTGTTCCCCAGATCCCTATTTCAGCTGCTTGCCAGCTATAAAAGCAAACGATCTAAACTTGCAGTCTGCAATAAGATCTTGAGTAGTTGCACGTGGATATGGATCACAACAGTTTTTGGAGCCCTGCACACTTAGGAGATGTGCAAGCAAATAGACTGTGGCAGCTGACACACACCTAAGTGCTTCAACTTTTAAAAAGAGGAGATGGGGGAGTGAACAGAAGCCAGCTCCTTCTCCACTCTCAGAGAGACATCAGCAGGGTGCATTTGGACTGCTTCCAAAGAGGAGCAGTTGGTATGGTTTTGCGGGGGACTGGGTGTGTTTTGGGACTTGGGTGCTGTTTTTTGTCAGAATGCAATAGCAAACTGGTTTGGTTTTGTCTTCTGCTGGGACTTTGCCAAGGGTTCAAACACCTTGCATCCATCCTGCTGTGGTCTTTGCAATGCTGGGCATGCTGTGGTCATTAGCAAGGGTAAGGGGAGATTCTGATTTTCAGTAGCACTTGTGCCACTGTGTGTTTAGACACAGAGGTCTAATTTTTAGCCAATATATATTTTATTTTATATAAAATAAAATAGAATATACAAGAAAAACAATTTAGGTGAAAGAATCAGTTCTTTCACACAAGCACTTATTCGCACAGATAAAAGGCATGTAATAAAGGAGGTGCCAGGAGGATGCTTGCAGTGAGGTCCCTTTTACACATCACAGCAACAGGTAGAAAGAAAGTGGAAAAATTAAGATATCCTACTGAAAGAACTTTCTAAAGGCGTCTAAAATATATTGCTCAGACTGAAAAGTTGTTCACATTGTAAGGGTTCACACAGCTGATTAATGAATAACATTGTAATATGAGGCTCTTAGCCTTTTTACATCTCTAGGAAATGTGACATCTCTGGTGGTTTTAGAGCCATCATTTCCTTCTTCCTGAAGCAGAGGGAAAGAGCATCTGACTATTGAATCTCCTGTGCCTTACACAGTATTGATATATTTCATGTTTGCATGGTGTGTGAGATATCATGGTATCACACTACAAGTGCACTTTGCTACAGTGGCAGGTTTATATTTTGAACTGAGGAGTCTGTTGTGGACAGAAGACGCCAGCTGTGCTTGTCTGAGCACTGAGAGTGGTCTAGAGGCACTGATTTCAGCAGAGTGCAACAGCACAGCAGGGAAGCCAACACATTTTCATGCCTCTTATGCAGAGCAGGAACACTGCAGGCTCATAGGCTCAGAAAAAGCCAAGCAGAACCCCAGGTTCCTGAGAAATATTAATTAATCCATTTAGGAGCTACTGCAGTGGGGAACATTGCAATACCCAGCATGAGTTGCCTACCTTGGTGAGGAACTTTCTTCTCGTGTTGTTGCAGTTCTCATTTGCTGCAGCTTTGGACTGGAGGATGCTGGTGACCACAGGTGGAGGAGCAGGTGGGCTGTCTTCTCTCTCTGATGTGCCCGGCAGCTGTGTTCTGGGACAGCAGTCAAAATCCTCTTGCCCCCAGCTGGTAGATATGTCAAAGGAGTCGGGGCATTTCTCGTCGGGACTCGACCCATCATCACTGTTTTTGGCATTGCAGAGTATGAGTGATCTTGAAATGGAGCGAAACTTTCTTGACTTCCTGTTCCCAGCATTGTTCTTTTGATCCATCTTCAGAGAGCCGCTGCTCTTTTTCCTATCGTTCTCCCATTTATGTGGCATGATACTTCCAACAATTTTCTCTGCTTCTCTTGTGCTAAATATCCTCCAGGAAAGGAAATATAAAAGTAAGTTGTAATATACCCCACTTGCTCCCACTTAACAACCTACGCTACTGGAAAGCCCAAATGAATAAATCGAATCAACAGAGCCTTTCAGTCTGAGAACAGCCACGTGATATCTCATGACTTGCTAATTCTGCTTCTGTGCAGAGCTCTACTAGATTCTCCTTCACCTTTTCATTCTCTTTCCATGTTACCCAAGCAGAGTGGAGTGCTTTTAATAAATGTTTGTGATGCTTCCATTGTCTGCTTCCTTTGGGCATCTGCTGAATTTGCATGTTGAAATCCCAAATTGAAAAGGAAGATACTTTAAAAGCATTATTCTATCCTCCTAATATTATTTGGAAAGAAGAAGCTCCTTCTGAAGTTTGATTCATGAAACCACTATAATTCAAAGAAGATTAATCAAATTGTCGACACTAAGTTCTCTGCCTGGCACATCCGAGTTGTAAGTGGTTTAGCAAAAGTAGATCTTAGCCTTGAGAGAGTAAGGAATGTCAGGCTGCCATAAAACTTCCACCTTTGCAAACCAGAACTCACTTAAGGCTGTGCATTTAAGAGTAACAGAGAGATCCAGTGAAGCACTTAAGATGTGAATATCTGATTAGGGATTGAACTCTATAAAGGAATACAGCTCCAGTACATCAATCAAAAAGTGTCCTATTACAGAAATGGTTTGTTTCAGCACATGATTCAGCATATAAAATTAAGATAAATTGGAAAAAAGATAACCAATCAAAATGTATTGAAGGTTTTGGTTTTATTAAATGAGTAATGTAATAAGCATTTTAAGATAACAAAGGGGAGCTCTGTAAAATTCTTTTTCTCTCAGAAAAAGTTTTCTAGAAATGCTGTGGTAGGTATGCATCAGTGCTGAAAATTCAACAAGAGGAAGTCTAAACTAATTACTTTGGCTCTCTCACCTAAGTTTTATCATCCTATTTACTACACAATTCTTTTCTATTCTCCTCACAGAACCTAACTGATATTGTATGTTGCCACTCTGGAGAAAACACCAATTGCAAGTTAAGTATTTGCATAAATCAAAGATGCTGTGGGTGTATAGGAGTACATGTCAAGCTCCCCAAAGCTGGTGTGCTTTCTGTCCCTCTTTGTGTGTCTTTGGGATCCTCTCTGCTCCTGTGGGAGACTCTCACCCCCCTGGATTGGAACAGGGGAATAGAAGTTGCTGGGCTCCCAGCCTCCCTGACATTGGCATGAGGGAGACTTTCAGGGTCAAACTGAACTTGCATATTCTCCATTCCCTTCAATTCACAGAAGGTTCTGCTTTTTTCTTCTTTTCAGAGTAGCCCCTCTAATGAATGATGAGATTGGTGTGATGGAGAACTGCCCTGCAGCACATCCATGCTCCCTTCCTGTGACACAGCACACCAATGTAAGGTCTGGAGATCTTGTTTGTGGCTTTTAAAAGATGCACTTTTTAGTGTTTTGGTAAGCCTAAAGCTTTAGGCTACCATCATATGCATGAACTAAATTGCAATTTTTGAACATGGAAATCCCTGTTAGCATCTCTGCTGTATTAGGAAATTAATCTTGTTAAAGCCTATGATTTTGTGTTTCCTGTATGTCTAAATGAAGTTAAAAATGCAATCTGGCCATTAGACCAGAATGTGGAGCTGAAAAGGAAAGGATGGCTGGGGCGAGGGGAACTCTCTGCTCTCAGCACCTGGGTAGGAAGCAACAGGGCTGGAGGTGAGTGGAATGAGAGTGACTGAAAATCTGCAATAGGGATCAGTGCTCCTTCTGTGATTCTGGCAGTTGCTATTAGACACTGGTGACAACAATGTCACAAATGTACCCGAGGTGCACATTCAGACCTAAACAATCCTGCCTGTGTGGGGAAACTAAAGAAAGGACACTTTTCATTCAAGCATTTCAATGTTGTACAAACATTGACCACACTCTTACTTTCCTCAAAGAGGAAGAATTTAAAAAGAGCTATTAAACATTTGGATAAGCAGAGGACTTGACAGTTTAATGGTCAAAATGCAGCTCTCTGGAGACTGGCATGCTAGAATGAAGTCCTTTCTTGCTCTGCCTGAAGCTTCTGAGCTTAAGAAGGGAGAACTGCCATCAGTACTAAATCTCCAAGAGGTGCCCCTCTGGCTTTGCTAAACATCTGGGATGCAGGGACACACAGAAGCACCTGTCGAAACAGTGAAGGAAACACTGGTCTAAGTGCATTCTGCTTTCCCATCCCCTTGTAATGCTCCTGAGGAACTTCACCTTGTGCAGAGAGAACTCTTTGCCCTGCTGCATCAGCTGTTTCCTCCTCCCCCACCCCCATGAGAGCTCCATCCACTCAAAGACCAAGTTTAACCCTGAATGACTTACCTAATCCCACAGCGAGCCAGTGGCTGATGTGAAAATAAACCCAGGAGACCTGAAGACTTCCAGTTAAATACTTGCTCTTGCTATAAGTATTGGATCACAACTCCTAACTAAGGCAACATTCTTTCCAGAGCTGCTGATTCAGGGTTGCATAAGTGACAAGAACATAGGAGGTACCAAAAACATAGTCTATAAGTTTTCCAATAAAAATATCCAGAAATGTTATTTTACGCAGCACACAATATCATCAGTGCCAGGGAAGCTTTACGATTCATTGCCATCTTCCACCAAATTTAATTCGAGATATTGATGGCATGGACAATTACTTCTAAGTCAATTCTCCAAACCATTCATCTTTTTGTCCAGTGCACTCACTGCTTGTCATTTTCTTTCGCTGTTCTTATACCTCCAGCTTGCCTGATGGAAGCTGTCTGTGGTTTGTAATGCAAACCAAATGTTCCTTCTCTGTTTCATTTTTTTTTTCCCCCAAGCTTTATTTTTCCAGCTTTAAATCTAAAAAGCCCAAACTTAGTCTGTCTTCTGCAAACAAAATGCATGATCTGAGCTGTGGCCATTTGGTTCAAATTTTTGGTTGGATATTAAACCGAGCATTTACAAGATACAAATAATTTGGTGTAGCTCCCAGACTGAATGCAAATGCTCTGCTGTTAACCAGACAGTAGGAAAGACAGAACTTTACTAGCAAGAACAAGATGAGTTTTACATTACCAAGTGCTAGCAGCATCCTCTTTTAATCTAGATCTTGCATCCTAATTTAATCTAGACCTCGTGATCTTACTCAGATTCATTACTGAGCAGTACTATTAGCACTGAACTATTGCAGATGTCTAGGGTTTCCAAGCAGTAGGAAGAGCTAAAGATTTGGAAGTTTTCTAATAAAGAGTAAGAAACTCTCAGAGAGTTGAATTAAAAAATAATAATTAAAAAAACCCCCCTAATTGTAAAATAAAAATTCAAAAGGAGGAACTTACAACAGCGAGGCAGACAAACCTGACTCCTGCAGAAGGCTGTTCCTCTTCATAGGCCTGGCAAAAAAAGACAGAGTGAATAATTGAAAACACACTCTCCTGGTGCCACGTGACTCAGTTTCAGTAATTCTGCTCAGTACATTGGAACGGAGCTATTGTTTCCTAATTGAAGAAAATGTCAGCAAGGCTAGATAAACAAAAGCAATGGGATGCAGTATTGGGGAAACTGCTTCCAGCAGGCTCCCAGCTACCCAGACATGGCAGGACCATGTAAGGAGTTTGTGTCATTTGTTTTTACCCATCACTTTCTGGTCCTAGGATGGGTGGGATTCGGGCATGTTAATCCTACCTGAGGGGAGCTGGGGCAACAGCAGGGTCTGTGCTAATCCAGTGAAGGTTTTCTGTTGGAGGCTGAGATGGCAAGCATGTTTCTTGTACTTTTCAGCAGATATTTTAACATTAAGCTAGTAAGAGTTCCACAGACAAACTCCACTCCAGGAGCAAAATATAATACGAGCCACTTTTGAGTGCCAGGCCCCTGTATTGTTCATCCATGAAAATACCAGTTCTTAAATACTTTCCCCTATATGGGCTAGACTGCAACTTTGTGATCCCACCTGATCAAGGACTCAGAAAATTGTTTATCACACAGACCATGTCAGTCCCCACCTGTTGATCCTCAGTTGTGCTCTGACAGGCAAAAAACAATCTTGCTGCAGAAACCTGCTTGCTCTCAATGAATTTGTGTGATAAGATTCATAGGGAGTTCATAAATTAAAAAAAAAAACAAAAACTCCATAAAAGAAAAAACCGTATCTGAAACAGTTAATGTTAGTTTATTGAAAGAATCAGGCCTCTTTAGAGTGTTCTCATAAACCATAAATCTCATGCTTTTTAGGAAAATGTAAGCATAAACCTGGCACTCAGTGGTCATGGAAATGATCAACATGAGAGTGCTTAAACACCTGCTGCCCTCTGTGTTCTGTGTCTTGAAGGTCTTGGTTTTATTTATCTGTCACTAACCTTGCGAAAGAGGGAGAGGAATTATAAAATAGGTTTGAAATATTGCACAGATAGGGTCTCATGCTCAGTGGTCCTGTGACTTCTAGAAAAAACATAGACTGTAAAGACAAATATCTGCTCCATGAGAATGATTCCTAGGACAAAAAGGGAAGATGAAATCTCTGCCCTGTACCATGTCTACAGGAGCCCTGGAAAACTCTGTCCTTGGTAATACAATTGTGGGCATTGTGTATTTTAAATGTTTATCAAGGGAATTTGACATTATTTTCCTAACATCTAAGTTTTTGGGACATTACTTTCCCGAAGGAAATCTTCTCTAAAGGACACAGTTTTTACCTGACTCACT
Organism: Falcunculus frontatus; assembly: GCA_013398115.1. NCBI lineage: Eukaryota > Metazoa > Chordata > Aves > Passeriformes > Falcunculus > Falcunculus frontatus. The sequence goes on from VZRV01000006.1 coordinate 37,066, forward strand.
GGTTAAAAAACGACGTGGAACATTACCCAACTCCTTCAGAAGAACCAAGACTTGGCACTGAGTAGGGATCAACAATTATGAGGCAGCTTTCCTGGAAAGGAGGAGAAATAGGGAGCTGACTTTGCATTTTGGGGAAGAGTTTGTCCCTGTATTTGAAGAGAGAGGACAGTGGCCTTGTACATAAAATGGGGTTTTATATGTAGTGTTAGCACTGTAAAAACAAAATATCAACAAGGAAGCAAAGCCACATACTGTTTACCACTTTACTGTCTTTCACTACAACACACACATGTTTTTGTTTAGCAATTGAGAACTCATTCACACAAATTCTCAACAGTCCCTGGGTTCTGATCCAAGATGATTGAGCTGGAAGCTCAAAAGCATTGGAAAGCTTGCTTTATTTCTTCTCATTGTCACATGCTTTTGCATTTCCTGACTGTGGGCTGAATAACGTAGTCCCTAAGCCACTGGGAGTTTTGTTCATTCCAAGTCTGGACTTCTGCCAGGGCCAGCAGCAGAAACATAAATATCACAAGGAGGGGCTGTTTTTTCATGTAGCTTTACTCTAACCTTTTGCAGTTTTTTCCATCTTCTCTGTAAAGTAATTGTTCAGTGCCCAGTGGTGAACAGAAAAGCAGGTTTTTAGAAGCCATAAGGAAAAGGAGAGAGAGAGAGAACCTCTACTGTGCCTGCCTTGTTGAATATGCTTTGATATTGGATACTGTGGTCAATCTTCATCACTTAGCTCAAAGGTATTGTAGCAGGAAAAGGGCAAGGAACACTGATCAGAGGCTGGAATTTTGTATGAAAAGATTGAAATTACGTGGACTCTCCTCTGCAGAAAGGAACTTCATTGATAAAAGTTTATGAGACAATAGAAAATATAAGGCGAATCAGTGTGGTTTCTTTACTTCCTTCTCATGTGAGGGACAGGAAAAGAATGTGGTAAAATAAAGAGTGTTCAAACACATAAAAGGAAACACTTAAAATCTAAATAATAATGAATGTGTGGAACAAGAAGGAAGCACAAATCATGAGCACTTTGAAGCTAGCTGTTTTGTCTTTGATTTCAGTCAGAGATTTCACCCCAAGAGGTGAGTTGATGAAAATATATATCTGTAGATAAAGGGAACAGCATGCAGAAGGGGCAGCAACTCCTGCTCCAGAATGAAAGTCAAACAATGCAATTCACAGATAGAGTGGTACTCCTGCCATGGGATAGTCACCATGAAATGGAGTAACTTGGTGATGTCTGGAGTTAGTGTCTATTGACAGTGGGTAAAGGAAAGAGAGGGGCCACTGAATTTAATACTTATGGCAAATCTTCTCTTTGGCATGACTAAAATCAGGATGTGTCTGGAACCGTAGCAGATACAGGAGATGATCCCTCTTTTCTCCAAATTATTTTCCATACACACAGGTTTGGATTCTAGAGGACAAATATGCAGACTATTCAGTACCAAATATTTTGCCTGTTGCTACTGGTGATAACCTTTTCCAAAAAGGAACATATAAATTTAAACAGGACATTAGTACTGGGCAAAGCAGATCTAAGTAATGATGGAACAGCCTCAGTCCTGATCTCCACCCAACTGCAAATATTGCTTGTGTTAACATGAAAGAAAGCCAATAGCTTGGAGTGTTCAAGTTTTGTTCTGTCCTTACATTATTCAGCAAACTGATAAATTACTTTTGCCTTAAACACAGTCACAGTTTTCACATTTGCCATATTCTAGACTACAGTTACATTGCACAGGACAATCCATCCCCTCATTGCTGCTAAAACAGGCTGGATTAGATATCTCTGTCTTGGGTTTCATGACTGTCACATTGTATAGACGCTGAAAGGCCTTTAGCAGAGAAATCCTTCAGTAAAATGCTACTGTGAGAACTCTACTTTTCTCATAGAAACTATGGAAAGCACTGTTAAGGTTTTTGTAAACTAAACTTTCTATCTTGCACCTGCAACTTGTTTTTCAGACTTTGTTATGAAGTTAACTAGAACAATATTTTTGAATTGGTGTTGTGAATTTTAGCCAATTAGCATGAGAGGTGGATAGTTACTGACCAATGATCTTATGCCGTCTTTGCGAACTAAGGTATTTAAACCTGTCAGAAATTAATTAATGGATCGCACAAATTAATTAATAGGTCGCATCTAATCGCATTGCATCTTATGGCCTCCTATGGCTCATTCATGATTCTCTGAACGGATTTCGTGTAATTATTGCTCTCGGACCGCGGAACTCGGAGACAACATTGCACTTCCACCCGTGAAAACATAGCAACATGGCATGTTGACTCACTCTACAAGCCCAGCTAATCCAGTATCCCTCTCCAGCAATAACCGATAGCAATTGTTTCAAAGGGATCAACTTGTTAAAAAAAAAAAAAATCAAGATAGAGCTTGTTTTCAGGAAGAGTTTCTGAGTACCTCATTGGTAGAGTAGACTGGCACTCGGAGGTTTTGTATATTATTCCAAAATACTTGGACATATCCTGTCATGATATGAATGTCTTGCTTTACCAGAAGTTACAGCTGCCCCATAATAGATAAGTATTGCATTATGTCAAATTAGGTAAATCTTTTTCTAATTCCTTTAGTTAGTACCTAACGTTTGCCAGGAAGCAAAAAGATTTTTTTTTTTGCTTGTACACATGAAATGAATCCTGTGTAATAGAACTGTAATTTATCCATTTCTGGCTCTCATTAAACTTTTGATTTCAAGAGTATCCACAGGTAATGAGTTTCATGTGTTACATATAAATGTACTTCCTTGAAATTGTTTTAAATTTGTTACCTCCAAGATTTGTTCTGTTCTTGAACTAGGAAAAAATATTCTGATCTTCACAAATCCATGGAATCCTTTTCTCATTGATCTCTGTATTGATGTCATCCTCTGTCTTCCACAAACTTTTATCTTTTTTTCTTCTGCCCCTCCTCCCTGCTTCATGCTGCTTTCATGTTTGGAACTCCTCCTTTTGCTTCAGATCCCTTTTGAAAAAATTCACTTCCTTTTGTGAACTTTATTACCTGACTATTTCATGATGATATCCAGCTCTGCAACCTCCTAGACTGTTTTCAAGTGAATTGCTTTCCTGTGAATTAATAAAAGTTCCTAGACCTTGTCTTGCCAGAAACATTTGTGTTTCATGACTTGCACTCCCACTCTGTGATCACAGACCTTTCTTGTTGCAGTGCCCCAGAGATGAGCAGTAAAATACTGCTTCTATAGCTCCGTGCAGGAGGGTCCAGTACTACGTGTACAGCCATAAAAAGTATTTTTACCTCATCCCAAGAACACATCCTTGAACTCCATGAAGAATATGTTGCTTTATGCATGCAATGCTTTGTTTACAGAAAAAGCAGCCCATGTGATTTACACAGGTGATGGTGTTAAGAGTGTGTGATTGAAAAGGTACAGCCCTGTGAGTGCCAAGTGTTTTGGATGTAGCCATGGTGGGGGTGCATGAGGCAAGGCAAGAATGGTACCCTTTCAACTGAGTGTTGTGGGCTGTATTGTTATTTTAATATTTTTATAGTGTGTATATAGACTATGTGTGTGACATTATGTTGGGCTTCGAGAAACCCTAAATATTTATGTCAGCTATGAAGTTGCTAAATATCTCGTACTGAAGGAAAGGCCCATTTTTTTTTAAAACCACTGACTAATACACGGTGTATAACTTAATGCAGCACCAGAGTAGGAAAAGCATTATGTGAGCTCTCCTGTATGGTGTCATTCAAATTTAAACAAATATTTTTAAAAGTTATGACTTTACGTCTTCTTTCCACATTTTCAGTCACATAATGCTCCTTTTTCATCTGACTTAGTATTCCCTTTAATTTATAGTTCCCTAAACTGTAGGCAGACATAAAGGGCCCTTTAGGTTGAATGAAAGGAGAATTATCAATAGCAAAAACTATAATTTATAAGGAAAAAAAAACATAAAGGGAAAAAGAAAACTGAATTGACTCTACTTAGAAAAAAGATATGAAAATTTTCTCCGTATTTTTCATGAGTTCAGCTAAAAGGTGTATTTGGACCTGTCTTTTTTTTTAACCTTTTACTGTGAATCCATGTTGGATTCTGTCCTTTTTGTTGCCGCTGCCTTCTTTATTCCTTGAACAGCCAGATGTGAATGAATGGAAGTACTGAAAAGGTGAATGTACTCAGTCCACCTGAGCAACAGTGGCAGAATTTGCTCCATATTTCACACTCTGGTCTGGGCACCACTTGCTCCAGCAGCCTGATCTCAGGCTCACCAGAGTCAGGGGTTTGTTTTACTTTAGTATTTCACAGATAACATGCATGGTCCTGCCTGGGTTGTGGGGTTTGTTGGTTTGGGTTGAGTTGTTTGTGGGGGTTTTTTGAGGGGGAAAAGGTATTGCAGAGTGTTTTGGGCTGTCGTTATGGTTTGGTTTGGACTTTTTTGTTTGTTTCTTTGTTTTTTTCAGTTAGCATCGTCAGGGATTGGTGATGAATTATGCAACCTCTTCTCTTGGATATCTGTGTCTGAATAAAATGACTTTACCACATTTGAACAGTTGTCATTTCAAGTGCAAGGTTTAAGCAGTAGCTATTTCTGAGTATTTGTCATTCCTGGAGCTTGGCAAAGGCAAAGCTACTTAACACAGGCTGCTTCTTAAATCTGCATTAGAAAAGTCTTGAGGGCCCTTCACATTTCTGCTGTTGCACCTTATCTCTGAGGCTGTGACAATCAGAGTGAAGCTGAGCAGACAGTTTTTGTTTGTGGTGCTGAAGATAAAGTTCCAATGGCAGCTCTCTTGTTTTTTGGCAATACTGTGGGTTTTACCACTGACTTTAGTGGCAGCGCACACCACGTATGTCACTCAGCAGCATTACCACTGACAGAAAAATGAGGTTATTTTACAGGTTTCCCATGAGGGAAGCAGTATAATCTGTCACATAGATAGTTCCCTGGTAAGGCAAAAAACACAGTGCTTCTGGTGCTTCATGAGATCTGATGATACCTTGGTCATGGGTGTGATAAATGGTGCTGGGGTCAGCTCCAGCAGCCCAAAGTCAGGATTTAGTGTCTGTGGGAGATTACTTTTCTTCCACATTTTGAAATCAGCCTACACCTCCAGAGCAGTATCTAATGTTAAGCAGTTTAGAGCCAGTGGCTGAGAGATCTCAGCTGAGGATTCCTGATCTTGGGTTTTGATTTTTCTACAGAATCAGTTTTCAAGCCTGGAAGAAGTTGTTCCAATTAGCTAGTACAATTAACCTGTTGAAGAGAAAATGTTAACTCGCAATTCCTGCACTGATGAAAGTAATTCCTACTCCAGCTAAAGCTTATCTTTTAAAATAAGCACCGAATCTGAATGTAAAGACATCATTACACCAATCTTGAAAACTTGCTATACACTCAGATTGTTACACTGCTTAGTTACCATTTCTTTTAAACATCACTGTGTCCTCATTTGCCTTTATCCCTGTGTTGGCCAAAAAGAGCTTGACTATTGCTTTTCTGGCCCAGTAAAGGCCTATGATCACTTCCCCTGCGTTTTTTATGACCATCAGTAGGAGGACTGTGGAGTGAGAGGTGTTGTGGAAGAGCAGCTATAAAGTGGATTGTGGGACAGACTTTCTGCCTCCAGACACGGGGCTGACTGATGAACAGACTCTCTGGAAAGGCTCTCTGGATCCCCACAAGGAGCTGGTGTGAAACAGCGTGCTGAGGCTCACACAGTGCCATCTCCTACAGCAGCCTTGGTGGGCTTTGCTGAATGTCCCTGACCCTGCAGCAGAGGTGTGCTCAGGGAAGTCAAACTTTCCAGTGTCCTTTTCTTATTATGCTCACTTTTGATCCAGAGAATACCAAATAATGATTTCCATAAGAACTGATGCTGTATCCTCTGTCTCAGTTTGGATTTCCCAAAAGAAGAAGCCTCTTCTGGGATTTAACTCCCAGGTAATTGTCCAAAATTGTGTTCCAAGACAAAAATATGACCAGCAATGTTACCCAGGATTTTCTGGTTCTTTGCTTTTTGTTTCAACACCTTTTAAACTGGTTATAAATTTTGTCTTTTTATTCATGGATGGAGCTTTTAAAGAGTCGACTCATTCAAGAATACCCAGACCTTTTGAGGTTGCATAAGTTGAGGGGTTTTTTTCTTATTTCTGCCTAAAAGAAAGGACCTTAAATGCATAAAATTGGTATCAGAAAAATGTTAAGACTTTGAGAATATCAATTTAGGCTCAGCATTAATCTTGGGCAAAGAAGTAAACTTACCCATAACTGAACCTTACCAACCACATCTAATGCACTATAAAGCAATAAAAATCTGCCCCAGCTCATTTTTGACTGAACACTCTAATTGAGTCTGGAGATCTCCTTCCAGCTCTGATGGTGACCTCCTGGTTTGACCCAAGGTTTGCTTTCCCTCACTCTGAATCCTTGTCCTCATCAAACAAAGAGGGTTATGGCCTTGTGGTCACCTTTCTGGGGTGTATGGGGTGAGAATTTCTCTGATGAAAAGTACTGGAAGATAATTAAATGTTTGTTGCTTGGTTTTTTTTAAAGGAACAATGGACAAAATAATTAACAACTAGTCTTAGAAAACAACAATTTGCTGGTGTCAAGTAACGCCATCCTGCAGCAACCCATCTCCTGTTAAGCAGAATCTATTGCATACAAAGCTTATTCCATATGCTAAGGCATGGAAACTATTGCACAGGGTGCAGGATGTGCCACGCTGTAATACAGAGAGCAGAAATGTCATAACAGCAGGAGGCAAATGAAGCAGCAGAGCACATCCCTGGTGCTCTCTAAAGCAGCAGATCACATCCTCAGGGCTCTCTAAAGCTGCAGATCATATCCCTGATGCTCTCCAGAGCAGCAGATCACATCCCTGATGCTCTCTAAAGCAGCAGATCACATCCCCAGTGCTCTCTAAAGCTGCAGATCACATCCCTGGAGCTCTCTAAAGCAGTCGATCACATCCCTGATGCTCTCTAAAGCAGCAGGTCACATCCCTGGTGCTCTCTATCAACAAGGAGCTGTAGAAGTGATGAAGAGGCCATCACCTATCAGGTCAGTCCTTCAGCATAAATTGAGGCAATGTGACAGCCCTACAGCTTTATGGCATCTATTCCCAGGCACAGGCTGGCAGAGTGGGGGAAGAGGGGAGTGTTTTGTCCCCACCTCCATCCTGGGAGCAATCCCCCTGCAGAGGAGCAGCAGGGGCTGCTCCAAAGCCCCTGTGCTGTGTCCCAAGGCACTGCTCAGCAGGAGCTGAGTGCCCAGCTCAGGGCACACCCAACTCCACCAAACCACGCTGCCCTGGCAGCACGGACAGCACAGCATCAATATCTGTGTGCTGCAGCCTGCACCTTTTTCTGCAGGCTCGTGCTGTTTGAATCAGTCACTAATGAGGAGCAGAAAAAAGGACACCCATTAAGTGAGGAGTGCATTAATAATGCTGGCAAGGTTTCAAGTCTACAGATGTTATTTATAATACATGACTAAACAAATACGTATTCCCTTTGAGACTGAGACTCAGGAGCAATTTACTGATTTCCTGTACAGGCTGGTTCATATAGAGATTTGAGTAAATACTGCGTTTGAATGTCTTTCTTGGATCTCTGCTCTGGAACTGTTGTAGACAATTATATTAATGTTTAATTTAAAAATACCTTGAAAATGTGTTTTCAGATTTTTAGATGCTGCCCCTTTCTAGTTCTCCTGGATGAATACATTTTTCTGTATCGCTTCTTTAAAGAAAAACAAAATAGTCAAAGAATATAGCCTTCAGTTACACAGCACAGTGGAAATGAGTGGAAAGGTTAGAGAAAATTCTGGGAAAAAATTGATTTATCAAAAGCTAAAAAAAAAATTTAAACCCCATATCCTCTCCTTTCCATCTGGTTTTGAAATTAATTGATCTTATTTATGAAATGTAATTGCTGGTGAGATATTTTGTAGATTTAAAATGTTTCTGAGTAATGAATCACTTCATCTGTGATTTTGTTTCTTTTCTGCCTCTTATAATATTGCAGGTATATAGAGGCCTTGAAAACTGAAGAAAGCTGTGAACTCACAAAAGTCTCTGGTCCACTCTGCAGGCTTTTATACACATCAAGAGAAATAGGAGAAATATATTACAGCAAACTAGAAGTGTCCTAAATTAAGGTACTTCCATGTAGAGCATCTCTGTTTAATTCATAATGCTGATCATTGAACAATAATAATTTGCTTCAAATTTCTCAGATAATTTAAAAACAAAGCAGTGATAATAGTGAATAGACAGACAAAAACGTAATTTGTGAAATACCTCTTACCTGCTTATTCTTCTCTTTCAAATTCTGAAATTAAAGCAGTTGAAAGTAATACATACTGACATGTAAAAAGAGCTGACTGCATGATGCTTAAATAATTTGCTACGAAAATATCACTTACCATTGCCAAGTATCTTCTTATTTAAATCTGCTATTATCATTTCTTCTTGGATTTGAAATACGCAGCAGAGTCCATTCCCAGTGTGCTCAACACTTGAGAAAATAATAAATGCAGTGTAACTCCACAGTGTTTGGATATTTGACTGTAACTCCTAAGCATTCAAAGTGACTACTCAACGTAACAACTTTTCCTCTGCAGAAAATGCCTCGCTATTTGCCAGCAAATCTTTAATGCTTTAGATTGGGTATTTCCAACTACCGCCCTACTTGCTAGGCAGATGTGTATAAAAGAGATGTTATTTCACTGAATCAACCACTGAGATCGTAACCCTTTTCCTGTACCACAAACAGAAATATAAAACCTCAGACTTTCCTTTTGGACTTTTACTGACTTGTGTCTGTTGCAAGAAAGCAAAACACAACTCGTCCAAGGGCTAATATATGGAAAATGTGTTAAAACGTTTTAGATCATCTCGTTGCTTCTCGTTCCTGCAATTCATTGGTTAACTGGCTCCTTCTGTGTTTATGTAGTTGCATGGTACAAATACAACACCTAAACTTCTCGCCCAAAGTTGAAATGATTCATTTATTACTTTTTACGCCACCCCCAGGAAAAAAAAAAAGGGAAGAAAGAAAACACACTGTGCTCATTTAACCCAAGTGAGTGAAAACGTCTTTCATAAGGTCTGTAAGGGCTTTGGGAGGTTTTTCTTTGGTGAATAAAGTCTGTGTAGTGAAGGGAAGAGTTTTGTCTGAGGATGGCAGAATTCAGGCTACAGCAAACAGACAAACTAAGATCCTTTTGCTTTGTGAAAATATGGTAATAGTAAAGGAGGTGCAAGTGTAATTTATTCATACGAGATCAATTGAGATGGAGTCATTGTTTTGTGTGGGGGCAGGATGAGAGAGGAGGTATTTTTGTGAGGGTAGGGCCTTGCTCTCTGGAATTATACCAACATTTATTTAGGTCCTTTTGTGAGGTAATTATCCTATATAGGTAATACATAGGCTTTCCATCTTCTGGGTGCTTATAAATATTAGTTAACCACATTAATTACAACCACAATGGGGAAAGCACGAGCAGAACAATAAATGAAGGCCATGCTAAGAAGTGGAAAACAGGATTAAATGAAGACATTTCCTCTGCTTCTTTTTTTCTGTAATGCAGAGAATGGGGCTGTGTGATAAGGCACAGTTCCATGGGATGTACCACCCTGATTTCTGATACTGCCTGTGGATCCAGTCACTGTTAGACCAAAGGGATTACAACAGCTGCTCTCCCAACACCTCTGATGGGACGCTTACCCTGCCTCCATTCATCATCCTCTCCAGATGGACATTGGACTTAATCAGCTTCTAGCCCTAACAGCTTGTTTCAGGACTACAGCTGGAATCAGCATGTCTAGACTAGCACTGATTTATTCCTGGCTCTCAGACCTGTGTGCATGCTACTATTCCATATGCTTCCTGTTAGAGAGGTAATAATGCCATTTCACAGAATAACTTCAGTTTTTCTTTCTTCCTCCTCTTTTTATTGTAACTAGACCTTATTTTGCTTGTGTAGGAAAATGTCCTGGCCCTGCTCTGAAACAGATCAAATTTCCACACAAACAAAATAAAGTTCACAAAGGAAACAGTTAAATTTTCTGACTGCCTTCACTGTCACAGAAAATGCTAAACACATTTGTAAGTTATATAAAACTGCAAAAGTTCATATTTTCCTCTCCTGGTTTCACAGCCCAGAACAGCAAAAGGACCTTGTGACATCTCTAGGCTCTCAAGAGTTTAGTAATAAAAATAAAAATAATCCTCCGCAGAAAACAACACTCCACACCCTGCTACTGCTGAGCAAATGAGTTTCCCATTTTCCTCACTTATCCTCAGACTAAACAATGTTAAACTTACAATTCTAACATCTATTTATAGCAGGTACTCTACCCTGAGAACCACAGAGGTTGGAGTATATCACTGTCCTTAATCCACAGGCCAGCTTTCAACCTGGCATGTCAAGCAATTAGGAGAGAAACCTCCTGCCTTAATTAATACCTCAGCAATTTAAGCACTGAGGCATGATAAAGCCCCAAGGTGGGTGGTGTGGGAGGGGTGTGAGGGGGAGGGTGGAAGGAGGTGTTCATCTGCTGTAAATTACCCTCTGATTGTAGTTTTTCGTGTTTGAACAGTAATTTATAATGTTAACAGCATCGTGGGCTTCTGCTAAAAAGCCACCCACACCAGTTACCCCACTGCAGGGGTGTAACTGGTGTGAGACTGGGGGAGAGGCAGAGGGTAGTTTGGGAATGTTAAGTGCAGGGGATGAGGGGAAGAGAGGGATTAAAGGAGGTAAGAATTCAGGTTGGGCTGGGCTGAGCAAGTGGGTAAAGACTGGACACGAGGTGCTGGACACAAGGTGCTGGGCACAGGCATCAGCTGAGCCTGAACTGGTGAAGACCCAGCACTGGACTGGGATCTGCAGATTGGGCTCAGGAGAGCAGAGAGGCTCTGGGAGGAACTGACCCTTTCCATTTCTCTCTAGGGCAGCACAGAAATTGCATCCAGGCCTCGTGCTCAAAGGAAGTTCATCTACAGTCTGATTGTTGCTTATCTCAGGGGATATGACAAAGCGACAGATACACTCCTGCTAACCTTTTTGGCAAACTCAAGAGCTGAGGAACAGAGAAGCTGTTTCGAAAAAAAATTCCTTAATTTGAAGGATGTCATCATTCTGATACCCTTTAAATATATTTCACTTTGTTCATCAATTCCCCTAAATCCCATTTAATTTCTTTTTCCAGGTGATTCCCATTTCTTTTCATAAAAAGAAAGCAAAATACCCTGGTGTTAAGATGAAGAATACTTTGTTGATGTATTTGGTGGTATTGTTGTTCTTTCCAGTATTATTCTTCAATCCATCCTTAATATAGCCTGACATTTTGTTTGCTTTTTTTGACCACTACTGTGCCCTGAGTAGAAGTTTCCATTAAGCTGTCTGCAGTAACGCCTAGATCTTTTTCTTGAGTGATTTTGCAAACCATCAAGTGTATATGAGTAGTTCAAATTGTTCTTTTTAGTACACATTACCTCACGCTTGCCTACACTAAATTTCAGCTGCCATCTTTTTCAGTCCCTTCTTTTAGTCTTTCATTTTGGTTTTTTTTAAGTCGTGGCTTTTCTAAATAATCACATAATTCCCAATTATGCTGTCTCTGCTACTGCATGCTTGCTTTCCAGATGAGTAGCAAAGAGATTAAATTAACCCCAACTTTGGTTGTAGGATCTCCACTTGTAAATATCCTTCTCAGCTCAAAATAACCACTGGCTTGTATTCTTCACAACTTTCTGAGTCATAATATATTTCTTAGTCTCCTGCTATTCTTTACCCTTAGATATTTTATGACATTTAAAATAAACACCTAGGTTATATTCCTAAAATTATACTTTTATCCATTATTCTAATGTCTTTATTAAAGAATTTAATAGAAATTGGCTGTTAAAACTCTACGGGGACAAGTACAGCCAGAGTAGCTAAAGTCAAAGGTAGAGTTTATCTAGAGGAGCAGAACGGCAGGACAGAGAAAATCAAAATCTCAGTTTGCAGGAGTCCCTTTCAATCTCTCCAGAGCGGCGTGGAACAATCCTCTCACAGCTGAATTCAGAAAAGCAGCTCCCAGGTGCTCGTAGTCTAACTGCTGAGCCCCAGCACGTTCTTCTGTGCACCAAATGTCTCTTCTCCATCTTCCCTTCCCTGCTTCCTTGGCCCCAGTGGAACAGCTTGTGCTGCTCTCAAACCGCTCAGGCAAAGAGAAATGGGAACAGAAGTGGGGTTGGAGGATGTAACTCTTTTCTCCTGCTATCCCCAGGCCACCCACCCTCACTGAGGTCTTGGATGCAGCCTTGAGAACGGATGCATATGCCAAAAAGCATCAAGGAAGAACAGGATCCCTACTACTGAATAAAGCATTAAATGAGCACTCCATGTCCAATTCTGGCATCCACTCATTTTAGCACAGATGGTAACAAGGTGGGAAGAGTTCAGAAGACCATTATAACAAGTCTGAGGAGTGTGTTTTGGAGTAAGAGACTAAAGAATTTGTTTCATTTTCTTCCAGCAGATTGTTGCAATGTGATGTCTTTGCTGTCTGTGTACATACCATCATGAGACAGAATTCAGAGCACTGGAATGCGAAGGCAGATGCATTTGAATCAGAAATACGGTCACATAGAAGTTCATCATTAAGGTAATTAGAACTTCCTGGAATGTTTATTCTGCTCTGTGCAATTTACCACAGCAGGGATATACTGGTTTTGGCAAAGTGGTTGATCTCACCTCAACATTTAATACGCTCATGATCAATTTTGGGATCTACTTTTCTGTTTAGCTCTTTTTCCAAAAGCCTGCTAGGTCATTCATATTTTGCATTAATGTTCTGGACTGGAAGAATGCAATGTAGTAATTGGCAAGATCGGGTGAAATGAATTCACCTCACTAATGGTTTGTTTTCTCTACCTAAGTGAAGCTATTAATTGTAACTTACTATGTGTTGTCCTGATTGTATTCAATGTTCAAATGTTACACAGCTTAATGAAATGCGAGATTTAAACCCAATACACTTTTTATTCCATAACCAGTGGCTTTATCATGCTAGGAACAGTAACAGGAACTGTATGAGACAAGCTTTTTTTAACTGTGGTGAAGGTGAATTCTCTTTGATCTCTAAAATGCTTTTTCAAGCGAACTTTTGAACTTCAATGAACAAGGGAGGAATGTATCAACACAAAACTTTATAGACTGTTATTGAAGAATATAATTGTGGCTATATTTGTCTCTTAAATTGTAAGGATCACTGTTTATTTCTGTGGGGAAAATAACTTAGGTTCACCTGCGGAAGCTTAATATCATATTGGATTCTCCCCAGGGAGAGGTAGTTCTGCAAGTTTAAATATATTTTGAAGAGCTTTAGTTTGTATTCTCTTTCTCTGTAAATTTGGTTTCATGGATGTGTTTTCTGAACTCTTCAAGAACTCCTTTCATTGCTCATCATTTCAGTGTCAAATTCATTGTCCCACCCTCAGGAAACTTATCATAGCCAAGCATGCTGTTATGTTGGAGCACATAGAATTCCAGGTGATGAATACTCTCTTCATGACACTTACACAGGAGGACTGCTCTCACTTAATTACACTGCTCATTTGCAAAAATTGCTGACCTACTCTGGCATGATAGATAGTTCTCTTTCCCAGAATACCTTCAAATATATTTGAAAAATTATTATTATGCATTTATACCAATTCTGACATCCTTCTTTATAATAACAACCTGATATTATTGCTGAAAACCTAAGATTGTTATAGGTTACATGGACTGACTAAAAAACCTACACCACTTGTTGGATTGTATGTAATGCTTGACTTCTAAAACCAAACAGCAAACGGTTGTGTCATGTAACAGGCCAAATGTGTGGTATAAATTGACTTTGCCTCAATTCTTTCCATGATGAATGAACATTTCTGTTCTCAGAAATAATTGCTTGGATGAAACGGTCGCACACATCAACCATAGAGTGCAAATGGTCTCCCCAAATCCTTGTTAAGCTAATTTCAGAGGAAGCAGGAATTTGTGTTGGTGTTTCTGAATGCCGTAAAAAGCCCAGTGTTCAGAAGGAACCATTCAGTAGTCCCAAAGTGTGGCACTGTTTAAAATCAGTTGGCACTTAAGGACAGAATTCCGTAACCGCCCAACACGGCACAATCAGCTGATAACCAGTTAGATATTAATTAGCAAGGGGCAGATAAAAATGTTGAATTTCAAGTACTTCTGGAAGCACTAGAATTTGCAATGAGCAATGGGAATAATAAGCTGTGTTGTATCAAAGGTCACACATGTGATGCCCTACAAAGGTCATGTAATTATTGAGATAGCTACATGAATTCCTTTTAAACAAATTGTAATTTGTTTCTGAAAAAGGAATGTGGAGAAAAGACATGAAAGCCAGGGAACTTGTGTCTGGATAAACTGATAACTTAATCAAAATTATTAATTTGATTTATTCAACCTGTGGAATTTGATGCCATTCGAGAGCAAGTATATGCAGACAAATTTTATGGAAAACTTTGCAATGCCAACATACATAAAAACAATGAAAATTTAGCTTTGTAAAGTTTCTTTGTTTTTCTTATTAACGTCTAACAAACATCCGGAATCTACTTCTTACTACCTTTGTGAAAGAGCTCTGCCCAGTAGGGATAGTGATGCACAGATACAGAAAATGAGGGAAGAGAGGGCACATGATACATGCAGGAGGAAGTGCAGAGCAGAACACCATTACCTCTGTTAGACAGGGAAATGGAAACAGGTTTGTCTTGCATTGAAAAAGTGACTGGAGACACAAAGCTCAAGCAGAGGGGATTTTTTGGCTTGGCTGGTCTCTGTTTTTTACCTCTACCATGATCACTGAGTTCCCCTGTTGCCATAAACACAAAAGACAAAGTTACTACTGAGCTAGAGCAATTCACCATCTTTGTAAGAAATTGGCCCAGCCCCCATATTGGTAATTATGATCGATTAGACATTCTACTTCACTGTAGGGATAAACACGAATTTGTAATGCTGTGCAGCTGTGGGTGGCTGCCTCATCCCCTGATGCTTGTCTAGGTGGTTACCAGGGCTGACTTCTTTCTTCAAGGGCTTGCCAGGCCAGAACTAACTGCAGTAAGTCTCTGAGATTTTCAGTTTCATACTCAGCCTTTCCCTTTTATCCTGGTTGGCTTCCCCTCCCAAGGCAACAAAGCAGGAGGTACTCTTTAGCTGCCTTTCAAGCTGCCCATTCTGTCCAAGACCTTGAACGCTGATGATCTCAGCTCTGCCTGCTTGGGACTCCCAAAATACATTCAACTAATGCCACAGCAACCTGCTTAAATTATTAAGGTAAGTTAGTTTGATTCAAGAACTAAAAATGTTTTATTGGTCATAAATATTTCTTACAATGGGGTGATTTCTGGCAGAATTCCTGGCGTAATCCAAAGCTGGTGTTTCAATAAGAAAGTCTTAAAAGTCAATTTCAACTGCCATTTTGGCAGCAATTTCACAAAACACAGTAAAATAAATTAGGAATTTATCACAGAATTTATACCAACAAGGTTAAAAGTTGCTTCTGTTGTAATTATGAATTATTGACCACAAAGTGATCTAAGTCCACCACTCAATATACTCTGGAGAGAATTATCACCCTGATTGGCTTAGGAGGAACTGAGAACACAGCTCATATGTTGAGCCACCTTTGGGCAAATTTTTAGTTTTTCTGTAGGACTATGAGTAGAACCTGAGGTCAGCTGGATTTGAGGACACATGCAGAAAGCAGAAAGGGAAATGAAGACAGATAAGAAAAGAAGGTGCATGGTGGAGCAATAACTATAGTTAGAGTGTTAATCTGGATCACCATGTGAGGCCATGGAGCTGTTTGTAATCAGACCTGAATATGTCTCTGACCACCATAGATTACACTGAAAGAACAAATTACTTCAGCTAGTTTGAAAAGAACCCAGTTAATACTTTTTCACGAGGAAAGATTGTTCTCTTGCACATGCTGAACTGGATGTGATTTCTGTGTCAGCATTGAAGTTCCCAGTGTGTGTATGTGTCTACAGCAGCAATTCATTTATGTTTCTCTATATGTGTTTATTTTCATGGCAGAGTTAAATTCTCTGGTTATTTTTGAGACTATAATACATCTTGGGTGTTCTGGCTATCCTGATGCTGCCAAAATTGTCAGCAAAAAGACCGGAAAAGCTGATGAACCTTAAACTTTTCCCCAAACAACTGCTCAGTTGTTTCTCCAGGATACAGAAGAAGCAGAAAGCCCAAACAAGAGGAGTGGTAGGAAACCAGGGAGGAAGGATAGAAATTTCTGTCTGACATGGTTTTCATAAAACTCTGTGTTTGATCTTTTAGAGACCCTAAAACAATAATCCACAGTAATTAGGATTTTAGGAGATTTAAGACTGCAGAGTAATTAGCATTTAGGAGTTTGAATATAAAGCAAAGGTAGTTCAAACTTCAGTGCTTTGTTTATTCATTAATTTCTTGCTTTCTTTTTGCTTAGGGATTTAATATCTTATTAAATGTTTTCAGAAACATCTAAATATGATTTTCGAAAATTATCTTCTCAGACTAAGATCTTCAAAGGTATGTACAACATAATTCCCGATAGTTTTAATATGAGCAAACTGAAGAAACAGCTCTTCAGTTTCTCAGGACTGGTGTCTCCTTTGCAAATGGGACTTGTGCTAAGAGTTGGTTAGGTATTTATAACTAGTATGCCATATAATTAAAGAAACTAAATATATGTATAAAAATAAATACTACCATGGATAATTCTTATTCCCCTCTGTGGGTTTGTCAGACCCACAGGGACAGCACTGTGGTTTGTGGGATCTTCTCCTAGCAACTCCTACTAACGTCAGAATTATTTGGGCAGCTGAATCTTCATACTCCACACTAAGAGTTTACTATTTGGCATTGCTTTATGTGTAGATTTCATATGCCCATATCTCTGGTTATTCGCACTGGGTTTACTTCAGTTTCTTGCCGTCTTACAAACACTTTTAATAACAGCTTTATGCTATTACTTACTGAGCTTCTCTGCTGTAGTTCTATGTATTTGGAAAAAAATGATGAAGGTGAAGATATGGTCCCTGCCACAAGGAGACTATAATTAAAACAAGACCAGCATTATAGAAATATATATTCTAGCTGGCCTCTAACTGGATGGTCTGTTTAGTTTTGTTTTGACGTATTGTATGAAGCAGCATTTAACAGATGTTGGGAAATTAGCTCTCTGAGCTTCTCGTATAAACTTAGAGCAGAGATTCATGTGTATGAATTAATTTCATCGCTGAATGTGGGTATTAATGTCATCAGGCATTTTTAAATGTTTGTGCCTATTCTGCTGTACTTTGAGTCCCCCTTGCCAGAAAACACAGAAGCTTCTGCAGAGAAAGTGCCTCTGTTGTAGCAATACTTTCTAGCATCATACTGATGATTCTCTTGAGTGAAAGATGTTGCCTTGTTCAAGCCCAGCAGTGGAAAAAAAAGGGAAGAAAAGTGTCAACTGTTTCATTACATACACTCTACATACAGTGTCAACAAAAAAAAAATCCCCAAAACCCCAAAGTGGTCTCCCTATGTCTTTATGCCAAGTTGTCTCTCTTATTATAAGTAATGCTAATTTATTATGCAAATCCTGTAGCTGATATCCTTATGGCTGCTCATATCCCTGCTGAAATAGCACACATCCAGCAAGGTGACAGATTTTCCCACTCCTCCTCTTTGCCAGGAGAATTGAGTGTTGAGGATTAGATTCCCTTTTGCAGCTTCCAGGGCACATTCAAACCAGCACGAAGGGGGGAGCTGACACAGCAAGGCTTGCCCCTCTGTGCTGTATACGGGCAAGGAAACAAGGCAGATCAGGCAGAGAATGGAGGCAAGACCTGGGACAAAGCCTAAAACAGAATAAAATTTAAAGGGAAGTGTAGATGATAAACTGACACAGAGATTTCACAATTACTACTTGTATTTAATGCATTTTGCATTTCACATCTGTATTTTTTTTTAATATCGTGGCCTCCTTAGTTTAATTTTCATACACTGAAGTCTTAAATGTTTCTAAAACAACAGCTATGGTTTTAAAAGATCATTTCACACCCACCCGACTCAAATTACAACAGATGTGCAATAATAATTTAGGGTTGGTGGGCACAGATGTTATCAAAATCACCCTCTTACCTGCCAACTCCACCAAATTTTCCAGTGCTTGGATATTTTCTTCCACTGATGTGTGGAATTTTATTGTAATGTCCTCTGTGCCTTTTTTTTTTCCCTCAGATGTTTTATCCAGTTACTAAACCTGCATCTGGCTTCTTCCTCTATCAGCTGTCTGAGCAAAAACACTACTTCATGACAATCACTGAGCAGAAAAGCAGCCTCTGAAGACACTGATGTGATTAGGTGTGAGGCCAAGAACTCATGCTGAGTGCTAGAAGAGCACTTTATAACCACAGTAAATCAGTAAGTTTGGGCTAGACAACATGGCAGAGAAGTGATGTGATGTAAAATACGAGTTGGGGAAGAATGCAAAAGAGAGGGAAGTGAAAAGGCACATTTAAAACTGGATTTTCATTTTCCAGTGTTACCAAAGTGTGAGTTAACCAGTCAGCTTTTCTTTGCTGACTCGGAATTCTCTCCCTTACTTCAATATTGTGCTGCTAACACACAACTGCAGAGCAAAACGTGCAGATATGAGCACTCTCTGTGCCTCAGTCCTGTGAAAAGCTATTGCAACACAGCACCAAATTTGAACTAATGCACCCTGTCCCTCAGCAGGGACTAATAGCTCAGGATCAGCTTCATGCTAACAGCTTTTGAGCTGTCTGGAATGGAGGCAAAGTGAGTTTTATCTTCCCACAATGTACCTTGTGGAGCTATCCACATTGGGTCTGGTTTGGAAGATACATTGAAAGCTTTCTTGATATGACTGTGCCATACACCAATGAAAAGGAAAGTGCATTGCAAAGGAGGGAAGCATCACTGCCCATGTTTCATGATCTGCAGTATTAGGACAAGAAAAAGCAACCCAGTGGTCAGGTCTGGAGTATGGTTCAGGTCTCCATTGCCTTATCCATGAGAGATATTGTGACTCTAACTGGCAATTGCAGGATTGTTCCTATTCTCCACTAATATTTAATCCCCTAATTCTTTATATTAAATCCCGTGTTTATCAACAAATGGATAAGTTACAAACCCTGCAGTGCACTCTACACAGCCTTTTTCCTAGTTTAATACCAACAGAATCAAAACAGAATTATGTCAATCTGCTGTGAAAATTTGCATAATTTTAATTTCTGTAAATTGGAGTAAGCAGTAACAGTGCCCCTATTAAATATGTATTGGTTGTCATATATCAAGTTTCATATCTTTACATAGAAAGTGAAAGAAAAGGCTCTTAATTTCCTCTAAGTATGCTTTGGTTACAAATTACTTAATGTTCCAATTAATTCAAAGAAGTTATTTGTATACAATTCACAATGTCCTGCATTGCCCTGTCTACCTTTGTGCTTAACTTTATTTTCCAAAAACATGATATAACATTAATGACATATCCTAGCCCAGAATTCAAGTCTGTTTTAACTCGTTTTCCTTCTGTGGCATTGTATCAGGGACTCATTTGGATTTAAACATTTCAGGTTGTTTTACAAATGCAGCAATAATTGCGCCGTTTAGAAAAAATGTGCTGCCATCGTGTGGGCCATATTAAGAAGTGCAAAAAAGCTTCAAAAAGAAAAATTGGGAAACAGGTAAGCATCTGTATTTGTTATCGTCAATTAGATGAATTATAAATATGTATTATATGATATAAGAGCTACGAAAAAACCTGTGGGTTTAACAGTGCTAATGGAATCAGGAATATTGATTCAATCCTATTTATTTTCAGCTCAAGAAGTCCTTTCCAATGAGCACGAATTGATGAAAACACGCAAGTCTCCAAGCTGTATTCAATCAACCCCCAATTCAAATATTACCTGCTTTTGTACTCATTTCTGTATCTTTTTATCTCTTTGTTTTTCCTCCAAGTCTTTACAAAACTTGTTTTTGTACAGCCTGCATTGCTTTCCTTCCACACAAATGGACACACAAACACTCCTACCCAAAACATCAGCCAGCCCAGGCACTCTGCCCACACAGCTCTCATTCCTGCATGAGTTCACACGAAGCTTTGTTTCAGAAATGGTTTTGATTTAAGGCCTCTTCTTGTTTCCTATGTTTGACCCAGAGGAAAGAGATTTGGAGTTGAAATAGCTGCATCTAATACCAGCAAAAGTCCACAGTGGCCAAGTTAGAAACACTGCAGTGCATTTATGCAGTTTAAATTTCACTAGTTTAATATCTACAAAATAAAAGCAGATGTATGCCAATCCATAGTGAAAATGTGCAAATTTTAACCTCTGAATGTTGGAATATTAACAGACCCTCTATAAAAACATCCCACATCATGTTCCACATCCTTACACAGAAAATGAAAGAAAAAGCCAAAGAAAAGGTTCCTAAGGATAATTTCCTGTATAATAGCCCATCTACAAGAGATCTTTAAAGGTTTGCACACAAGGAGTGTGATTCAAAAGCTGTCCCCTGCAGTGCACTCCCTCAAAGCAAACCTGCGTGTCACAGCACCATGAGCTATCTGCAGCTCTGAGATCCTGTGTGCCAATGCCAGTTAGCTGATGCTGCAGTCTGCTGGTTTAATTTATATTGAATAAAGGCAAGAACTTTGTAAGCCTTGCCTGTGGGCTTCAAACAGGTTATTTGGGAATAGAGCTTAAAGACAGGTTTGGATCAATCCCTTCTTTTGTGAAAGTTTAGTGGGTTTGTTTTGGGAAAACTTAGAAAGTTTTAGTTTGACCTTTATAATCATTGAAGATCTTTGGAATCTTTTATGAATGGAGATCTATGCAGTATTTTACTTGGGTACCCACTTACTTTGTGCAGAAAAAGCCTGCTCTTGTGGTACAGTAAGAGATGAAATAAATGTACATTTAACTAAATGGATATAATGGAATGTCATACATTAAAATATTCTCAGGGACGATTTTTCAGCTTCCATATAAAGAAAGGTAAATCTATGAAGTAATGACATCTGTTTTTCCAAGTCTTTGCATTTTATGCTTGGTTGATGTTGTTTTTAAGAAAATGTGAGTTTCAGCTGAAATTTTTACCCTTCAAAGGCCTTTTTTTTCTGTTTAATTTCATGTGGATTTTCTGTTGTCTAATTGGGTAAGAACATAGACTACAAACTTTTTTTACTGGTATAAACTTACAGCATCTCATATTTATTTTCTGCTTTGGCATTTACTGCCATGAAACTTGTGGGTGTCTAATTTTCTTTGACAATTTTACCTTACTCTCAAACTTCTTAGAAATGACTATGGATTGGAAAATGCTGTGGGTGAGAGGTAAATGGCACATGGTGATGCATGGAAAAGGCTGTTGTAAGTCTCCAGCCTGTATCACTGTGCTCCAGTTCTTGGTTACTTGATATTTAAGTGTTTATGATACATGGACAAACATAAAAAGCTCGATTTATATCCATGAATTAGAAGATAATTTCAAGATAAAAAATCTCACTTGTGATTTAATAATCATCAATGTTGTGCTAGATGGAGGGTGGAAGAAGCTCTACAACCAGCTTTCTTTCAGATGAACTTTAAATGTCAAAGCATCCCATGATAACTTTGCATGTGTTTGGTTTTCAGTGTTTTGGAAACTGTCCACTCACCCTTTTAAAAACTGTGACACTGGTTTGCCTTTGGAAGAATTAGTTAAATATACTCCAAGAGCCAGTAATGCAATGAAAATCTATATGCAATATTACTAATGGTAGGATTTCATTTCCATTTTTAAAATAAACATCTCTAAAACTAAAATCTAAACAGAAAGAAACAAGAATCTGAGTCTCATCAGCCTCTACTGGCTGTAGTCTTGGGCTTTTATATTCTCTATCTTTTCATTAAACACGTTCATTCCTATACCCTTCTGGGAGAGCTTCGGGTCTCTCAAGCATTGTACCATCTTCAGGACCAGGATTTCTTGTAATTATCTCCCAGTGATTCTGATTTTCTTCAGCTCTGTGGGAGTCCAGATAATTGTGACAAATGACTTCAAATTCTCTTCCAAAATAAGACCTGCAAAGTCAAAAGAGAGGGGATAGACAGGGAGAAATAATATATATATAAATTCAGCAAATCTTCATTGCTTGTGAATTGTTCAAGATTTTCTCATTTTTTCTCTTGGCTTGCTCAGGAACATCACCACGCACTTTCAAATACCAGACCCTTACAAGAAACACAATAACCCACTTTGTTTTCTGTGAATAATTTAGGAATTTGAAATCCAAGACAAGTGCCACCTTTCTCACCTCAGAGCTAAAAGGAGCCCCAGCAGAACAAGGCCCTGATACACCAACTCCCTATGTTCAAGCCTCATCCCCACTTCTCTCTGACTGAAGAAGACTCTGGCTACTTAACTTTTTCAGCCTTGAATTTTCAGACCTTTCATCCTCAAAAACCTTATACAAATCTGCAGTCAGGTCTTGGTAAGAAGTTAATGGAAAATATTGGTATACTCCTGAGCAGCACTTAATCAATATTAATTTAATGCATGTATATTAACTGGAATTGTTGGATTAACTTCAATTTGTTGATACATTGATTCCGATGGACATAAGCATACAGAGTTTCATGCAGTGTGGTTTTATTCAATTCCCTTGTTCCTTACACTTCTTAGTGTATCTTTTTTTTCCTTCAAAAGTAACCCAAACAACTGAAATTGCTCAAGATATTCAAAGGGAGAACCACCAAGAAACTAGAGAAAACTAAAAGCCTGATATGATAGTGAAAAAAAAATCCAAACAAGTAAAGACTGATCCAACTGTCTGCAGCAACACAAGTTACAGGCAAGAAGTAAAATAAGGGAAAGGAGAATGGCATTCTGCATTTTTTTCCATTTCCTCAGTGTGTTCCTAAAGCACCTCTCTTGCTCCTTACAGTAATTCTTGATGTTGGCACATCACTGTGCACACCCCTGCCAGTTCTAAGTGATTCTTACCACAAGCAGAAGGTCCTTGGAATGGCCAAGTTGCGATTGGTATAGCAATGAGTAATAACAATTTTAGTTTCTGTCTGGAAAAAAAAAGAACAAGGGAACACACTTGACAAACATTTTTAAACCAATACGGTAAATAAAGACTGTCTGTAACAATTAGATAATTTGGACTGTGTTTATTAGTGAGCTGATTCATGTAAATGAGTCTTAGTTCAAGGCTGTAGAGGAATAGGTGTATTTGTGATATTCTGCTGTACAACAGCACTTCAGGAAGTCTAGCAGTTACCTGGTACAGGAAAATACTGTATTCACAAAAGGTTAAAAACATTTGGAAAATCATCCACTTACTCAGATGCCTTGAGAATTTTATTAGACATTTAATCTACAGGAGCTGTTATTTAATCACATCTCCAAATATTAGAAATGGAATTCAGTGTCTCAAAAGGTAAGAAAACCAAGTAAGTACTGTGCCCTCACAACATGATAATGTCAACCTTTTAAAATTTCTGATGAGAAAAACTGAACAAGTCAACCTCGAAATGAACACCAGAAACAAATATTTGTATAAGCAGATTCCCTAATTAAAGAAATTGTTCCTTCCCTCTCCCCCTTCCTAAAAGTTGAGGTCAGAACTGGCATAAGGGAAACATATGAATAAAATGGACATAACATTTTTTTGCTCAGTAGTCCACCTGTTTCAATTAAATTTTCATAACGTTTCCTACAGTTTTAGTTTCTTACAGGAACTGGCCATCCTTCATGTTCAAGACGCAGCTGTGGATCCAAGGTCTTAGCATGCCAGAAAGTCAAATAAGAAATCTCAGCTGTCAAAAACACTTTCTGAAGGCGAGATTTTTTAGCAAAGTCTCGAAATGTTTTGTGGTCACTTGCCAGATAAAACTGTAAATAAAAATATATGTTAAGGATGGTATTAATGTAAAAGAAACAAGACATGTAATTTTAAAACTTATTTAAAAAAAAAAAACTTTTCTCTTGGCTCCTGACAGATCAGTCTTCCCAGCTAAAATTATGCGGGTAAAACCCATAGGATAGATTCTATACTGTTGATAAACTCATTAAGTAGTTACTCCATATGCAGATTAGTGAGTACTAATTTAAAATTGAATTTACAATCCAAATGGTTTTATCTCACCAACGTGGTTGTTGAAAAGGAAATTTTTTTCAAAGTTGTGGTGATTTATTTTGTGTGCATACATACATGTAAAGCCTTATTTGCTTTTAATTTGCAGAGGGAAAGAATGTTACCATTGAATAGAAATCTGCTCCCTCAGAATGATAGAATAGTGCATGACTTTATGTTCCTGCTATAGATTATCTTCATAAGAACGGAAATGTTCTCATTTTGGAGTTTCACAGAATATTCTGAGTTGGAAGAGGATCCCACGAGGATCATCAAGTCCAACTCTTAAGTGAGTTGTTCAAAGTAAAAAAAACCCTAAAATCTCCTTGATGATTTCTTTCATGATTCACAGTCTAATTGTGATTTCTTTTTCTTTCCTTTTTCAGATCTCCTTTATCCAGTCATTCTGGCTAACAGCCCCCTTGGTCTGCACACCTGACCTCAGGCAAGTAGCATAAACTTTCTAATTAGGTATTACTCATCTCGATCTGTGCACGATTCTGAGCTTGTTCTGTGAAGTTAAGATGTTGAACCACTGTACAGCTTTAGATATCTATACTTAGGGATTTGCCATTTGCAACTTTATTGCCTTACCATTTTGTCAGAAACCCCTCCTTTTGTCCCAATAAGAAAGTTCTGCCCATATCTAAGTGGTTCGCCCACTGCACTTCCATCAACGCTGTTAAAATTGTGAAAAGGAAAAAAGATACATTCAAATAATCACTTTTACTATTATTTAGGTTTTTTTGTCTGGTTTGGCCTACAGTTAGCTGTTGCTTTGTGAACAACATTTTGTATTGTTTACTTTTTAAAATAGGTTAAATATCTTAACCTAAGGCAGAGCCTTTGACTATTGAGCAGGTCTCTGTTCTTCTGTTTCTTCTCCAACAAACAGCAGCAATTAAATACGTATTTGAGAGAGAGAATATACTGGGTTTTTTAGGACAACAGAAGCACATCCATTTCATGGAAAGCAAAAGCAATGACACATATTTCTGCTTGCAGGGGAGTGAATATTAATAGTAGTGATATTTGGACATGTTTTGTCTGCAGCTGGAATATGACCATAATAAAAACAGCTGCAGAATTTACAAAATGATACAGTTAACTTGACTCTGTTTTCTCACCTAAGCTGATTTAGAGGTCCTTGGAATTGATTGGAGTAATACGCAGCATAGAATCAAGCTTAATGCATGACTGAATACAATTTCTTAAATAAATTAAATTTACTCAAATTCCTTTGTATATTAGCAGACGTCGCTGCATATTTCTCAAAACAAGGTACCTAAAGCTAAAATAATAACTGAAAACAACTCAGAATAAAGTACCAGACCTTACAATACAGAAAGCATTTCGACCCACAGGGTCCACGCTCTTGATTGCACTAAGTCCACGTGAGATCTGCAGGGGATCGTCCGAGTACAGGGACACTTCTTCCATGTCAACAGCCAAAGTCACATCACCAGAGATTTCGGGGTCCCTCTCCTTCGAGGATTTGTTGTCTGGGTTCATAAGTAACACAGTGTCTCCGAAGTGAACGAATCCATCAGCAGATACTGACAGCTCTACCTAAATTAAAATTTACATAGTGTTTTACAGAATTATCTGAACCTAGTATCAGAAGTATTTTAGCACATAAATTCAGCAGCGTTCTTAGTGCATGCAGAATAATAAGAGCTATGTCACTCTATGTGGGGTCATGGGGTGGTGAACGCAACCCTCTTTAAAAATTACCTTCTTGAAAACACTCTCTTGAAGTCTGGCTAACCTCTGCCCTAAAAGTTGTCCTTGTTCTCTCTTACGGATAAAATCCCTCAGGCGCTCCTGTCGGCAAAGGAGAGAGGAGCAGACGTGTTATCCAGCACCCGAAATCTCGCGTCTGAACTGGATTTAGAGAGCAGAGGGGCAGCCCGGTGCGGGGGAGGCCCCGGGTTGGCGGTACCTGCTCCGCCAGTTCCTCCTCCAGCCAGTTCCCCATGCGGACCCCGAGCCTGTAGGACGCCATGGCCGGGCCGCGTCCCGCGTCGCCATGGCGACCGCGCTGCGCCGCGATTGGCTGGACAGGGAGGGGCGGGAGGGGCCGCTATTGGTCAGCCTGGGGCGGGAGGGGCCGCGATTGGCCAGCCTGGGGCGGGAGGGGCCGCGATTGGCCAGACTGCGGCGGGAGGGGCTGCGATTG
>VZRV01000006.1:64293-107846 GCA_013398115.1 Falcunculus frontatus
TATTATCAATATGTATTTGTATTTTGAATATTCATAACTTTTGTAGATAAATAGGCTTTCTATTGTTTTAACAATCGCTCATGTGATTGGAACCTCTTTCACGTCGCCATTCGGCCAAATTAAATATCATAAACCCTCTCTAACTTTTTGGCTAGAGAGTTTTTGTCCGTTTCAGATGGATATCTATACTAGATCAGTATCCATATTTTAATAATTCAGCCCCTCCTCGGGCACTGGCCTTTTACACTCCATACAGAGAGGTGCCTCAGCTCAACATGAGTTCACTCCATTATCACCACACTATTGGTGAATACTGTGAGTCACAGAATAGTTTGGGTTGGAAGGGACTCTTAAAATCATCTCGTTTCAGCCCTACCCTGCCGTGGACAGGGACACCTTCACCAGACCAGGTTGTTCCAAGCCCCATCCGACCTGGCCTTGGACACTTCCAGGGATGGGGCAGCCACAGCTTCTCTGGGCACCCTGTGCCAGTGTTTTACCACCCTCATTGTGAAAAACTTCTTTCTTATGTTTGGTGTGAGTGAATGCATCAGGCGAATGTTTTGGTTGTCAATGTTTTGATTTGTTATTCTCTTGGTTTGAAATCAACATGGCAAGTTAAGCTGAGTGACTATGCTGTGTGTTTATTCACTTTTCAGACAAGCTGAGCCAGTGGTCTTCAGAGACGGTGTAGATCCTTGCACAACACATTTAATCCCTTTGCAATGGTCATGGTTTTCTTGCAAGCTTGCTACTGTACGGTTTCAATGCTGGACAACTTACAAAGATTCAAAGAAAATGGTTGTTTTGCATGGACAGCTGGGCTGCGTGTAATCATCAGGCAATTTTGACAGCAATTCACATGAAACTTGGCTCTTTTCTGTTTGTTTTTTAACGCAGAAGTTATTACTCAAAAAGTTATTTAGCACATCCCAAACCTTTAAAGGCCCAAATGCTATCCATTTTTGTTCAAATAGCACCACTCAGTGTTCAGTTCTGGTAAGTGACACTTTCCTACACCTACCTCTATTGGCAGCGATGCCAACTTTGTTCGTCTGAGCTGAATGTCAAAAGCCAAACACCTTTTTCTTGTTTCAGAATTAAGCCACTTAAATCAATATTCAGTAATAAATCATTGTTATAAAACCACCTATTATATTTAGCAGTGTTGTTGAGAGCACATGCACTGTCTTTCTGTGCCTGTAGCTAATACATAGAATTCACAGCAAATTCCAGAGTTTTGTAGCCTTATGTACTGTTTTTACTTGGTTATATATGTATATATGTTACTTGGTTATATATATGTTATATTTGTACTAAAATATAATTGTGTACAGAAATATCTGCAAGCATCTCTTAGCAGGATTATGCTGCATCCTTGTCACCTGGAAGGATTTAATTTCTGATTACATAGTATTTCCTGAAAACAAACAAGAAGGGCTCCCCATAAACATGTTTGAAAATTGAACATCTTCCCTGCAGGAAAGGTTACAGGCCTATTCAACTCAGCTCAGTTTCCTTTTGAGTAGATATAACCTTTGTTTACTCCTAACAGTTGTTTGATTTATTAAATGGTGTGAAGAAAAGCTGTGCTTGTGAAAGAATTGATCGATGTTTTGTGTGTCAGGTTATGCCAGAATACAAATTGACCAGAATTAAAGGTCTATGGTCATTGTTAAGTAAAATTGTAGCCAGCTTCTTTCAGAGACTCTTCTCCTACTGTCTGGAGTTACAGATCTTTTACCCTTTTCTCTTCTCTTTTTGTTTTTTATAATGAAAGAGCACTAGATGGTTGAGAAGACCCCAAACAGCACACAGAGCTGTCTAAGCCATTAGTTTACATAAAAGGCTGGGCTGGTTAGACTTTTAATTGCCTTAAGCTTGTCAGAAATGTGTGAGCTAGGGCATGTTTTAAATACTTTAAATTACAAATGTGTTGGTATGTACCAGTAGTAAAAATTACTGTGTTTGGTCCAATCTGGCTGAAAGGACAAGGTCTGAATGGGTGTGAACGTGTATTAAATCCATGAAAGATGAATGCGATCTTATTTAGAGACAGTGGCAGGGTGAAAAATACTAAAAATAAGTCATCAACTCACACACATGTTGGATGAGAATATTTTTAATACCTGCCTTTTCTGCCTTGCAAGTGTGTCTATGGGTTTTTTTCCTGCTTTCTTTTCTTTTTCCTTTTGAAAATTGTGAGTATGCCAAGTTTGATTAACAATACAGACTAAATTGCACGGGAGTAAATGTTCTCTGGAACAATTTGTCTCCTTTCATTTTATTATTTTACACTAACATTATTCTGACACATGCTATGAATCAGTTTTCTTTGCCGTTATTAGCTTTCTGGCTATTAAAGTGATTAATCTGCTTGTTAATAATATAACTACAGTTTCTTATTCTAACCTATTCCCCAAACACTCCTCTGTACACAGAAAGAAAGGAATTAAGTAGTTCATGTGATATGATTTAAGGATTGTTGTTTTGCCACTTGTGGGGATGCCTCCCATTTTGGCTGTGAATTCAGTGTGGAGTTTTCCTGTAATGCTTGTTGCTGAGAAGTAATAAACCTGTTCATGGTACATTATTTTCTGAAGTGTAGCAACCCATTAAACAGACCTTTCAGTCTACCTTTTACAAGAAAGGGGAGCAGGATTCCTGTGTGTCATATTGGCAGTAAGTTTGCTGATAAAGTGATGAGTGGAAAGTTACCCTGTGTGGGATCTGGTTAAAGGCATCCAAAATGGCTATTATTGCTCATTTGGTGTTTTATAACCAAAAGATTCTGTTGGAGAAGGAGGGAAGGGGAAGAGAATAATTTGCCCTGTGTCTGAGACCACCAAATGCTTGCCAAGTAGTTTGGATTGAGTTATCCACATCTCCATGGTGTTTTCTACTGGTTTCTAATTTAGATTTGTACAGAGCATTCCCTTTAGAGAAATTGTATAATGAATATTTTCTTTTCAAATTGAGCTGTTTCCATCGTGACTGACTGTGCCAGCTATTTGAAGGTTTTCTCCTCTGCCTGGCTGAATTTCGTTCAGCAGATGGACTTCAAAAACAACTAGAGTTCTGTATCTCTCAGAAAAATAGTCATTTCAGAAACAGTAATTTATTAAAAGAATATAGAAATTTTAAAGTATGTCTCCAAGAAATTGCACTGTATTTTTCAGAGATCTGTATTAACTTTGAATAAGCTAAAATACTTTCATCAGCAGGAAATAGTTCAGCTGAGAACTCTGGTGGTTTTTAGTGTGAGCAGACACAACATTAACAAAGTTCTATTGCTGCTTATATTTATCTCTTCACAGGACTGTGCACTATGTATGTCTGCCCTTAGGCAATTTTAAAATGCTTATTTTCCAAGCTGTGGAATATTTCTCCGAGGTATCATGACCAGAACAATGAGACTGGCCATGTCATTGGCTAGGGAAATGTCTCAGCTGACATCTTTTAAGAACTGCTTGCCGGGGATCTACTTGAGGAGACGTGTGATGTTCACCCACTTGCAGTGTACTGAGTGCATTGCATGTGCTGAACTGCAGGGTTCTGTCATCAGCCACAGGCACTGACACAAAATCTTTGTGCCTGAGGCGTGGTCCTATTTAGAACGGGTGGAAATCAGGTCACTGTCTCTCTTGGTTACTGGTCTGTTTAAACTTCAGTTTCCATGAATACTCATGCTTGAGATTTTGACATTTGCTTATTGTTGGAAATTTTTTGTATGTACAAAGCAATAGCGTGATTGTCTGTAGAGAAAAAAATAGCCCTAAACTCCATGATTTAAGCTGACTTTGACTGTGTGGGTTGTTCAGGCATAAAGTCCTGCCAGTGTGAACATACTGCTCCTGAAACTGGAACATTTCTACATGACCTCTTGTGACCGAGATCATTCTGTTTGTTCCCCCTTTAGGGCTATCTATGGATAGTGCTTAGGGCTGGCTTTGCTTCCCCTTTTAGCCTTGCCTGCAGCATGATCCCTCTCCTTTATTGTGAATTGCCCATGGGATCAGTCATTGCCCCTTGATGTGACTTTCCTCCTTTTGGATTTTGCTTCCCTGTGAGGATAGTGTTAAGATAGAAACCAGTCTGTTCCCTTCATTTTCCGTGGTGCAAATGTATGCTCCAAATATATGCTGCTCTTGCAGCAAAGTAATGATGTACACAAGGAACAATGAAGATACATGTCAATCTTCAAACGTTTCCTAAATTTGTTTGTTAGAAACTGTATCCCACTGGCCCCCATCAGAAGCTTATTTGTGGTAGTTAACGTTTAGAGATAAGGAAATTACAGAGATCAGAATGTTTTGGTTCACATGAGTCTGTGTTACATAAAATGAACTGTCGAGAAACAGGAACAGAAACTGATTTATGTATTTATACCACAAAACATGAATCAGTTAAATATTTCTGGCACAGCAAAAAGGAACGTGATGAGAATCTTTTGTCCTAAGGGGGAAAGAACATGTGTATTGTAATTGTCTTTAACATTTTCTGCCACCATTCTGCTATTTATGGGTTTGAGTTGGCTGACCCTACTCTGGCAGTGTATTTATGTCAGACATCACGGCCTACAGAAAATATTTTATATGTCTGAAGACCCTGGCAACTGTTCTAATTTGAGGCTCAGAACATTTTGGTATTTCTGTGTCACAATGGGTTTGTAAATTAGCAGTGCTTAGTTGGTGGCTTTTCTTTGAGCTGTGGGACAGCAGTGGTGTTGCACTGTAATGCTGAGGCTGGAACAAATGGATGGAGCAAAAACAATGTAATAAATAAGAGATTTGCTAAAATGGTCACTGCAGTGTACAATACGCAAAGCTTTTCAGTTTGCTAGTCTAAACTGGAAAGCTGGACCATTCATTCCATGAACACCTGCTCTGTGGAGAAACAACTTTCTTGCTGAAATAACTTTTAAGTATTGGGAAGAGTCTTCTTATTTGTACTTTTCAGTGGAATGGAATGATGCAGAATAGGCCATTTTTTGCTCTGAGTTTTGACCGAAGCCTCCTGAAAACAAACTAACAAATAAAATGGATTACTGTAAAAGCGAGGGCTGAGCTCTTTACAAAGGAGGCAGGGTATCTGATCTGCAGGAAGAGTATTTTTGTGCTGCTCTCTTGGGGTCTCTATGACCACACAGGGGATTCTGTGCTCCCCTCTTAGTCAGGGGAGCTCCTGGAAGCAGCTCAGAAATGCACTGGTGTCTCCTAGGCCTAGGGAACTCTTGGTTAAAGCTCAGAATAAAATGTGTTTAAAATGTGTTATTTATGTTCACTGAGGTAATCAAAGAGCAGCTTTCACTTCTCCCAATTCCTGACAGCAGAAAGTATTTTCAATAATATATCAGAACTGATTGGAAGGTGAGGACACATTATAAAGATCACCAGGCCATAGGCATTGCCATTATTTACCCTTTTGAGAATCCATCTTGGAGGGAGGAAGCAGATGCACAAAAGAATGCACGGAGTCATCCTAATCCATACGATCTGTTCATTTCTTACTCGGTCCCCAAGAAAGTTTGTTTCTTTTTGATAGGAGTTACTGAGGAACAAAGAATATCAAAAAAATTTCAAGGTTATTTAGCTTTTTAACCAGGGTTTTCACATGGGAAGAGAAACCCCAAATGCATTTGAGCAATCGTAAGCAGTAGTAGCTACAGCAAACGAGAAATGAAAGAAAAAAATTAGTGATTTAAAAACTGATGAGTTATATTCAATAAGAGAAAAGCTGATAAATTTTCTTCTTGTTGTAGGGTACACCACTGATGTAAGTGGACTGATATTTGCATAAGATGATTATCAAAGAAGAAATGCATTTGCATTTCTCTCCATTTTATGTAGTCTTTTGGCATCAAAAACTCTTCTCTCGCTTAAAAAATTAATGTGGTGATAGAGTTCTCTGTGGAGAACAATCACTAAACCCACAAAGAACTTTTTAATCTCTGTTGATCCTGGCAGCAGTCTTTGGCAAAACTTAAAGCAGCAATGGTGTCTTACAGAAGACTTGCTTGATTTCCCATGATGTAACAGGGTATGTAAATGATTCAGTAGAGTCAGCTTTGAGATAAAAAAGTTCTGAATGGAGATGGTCATGCAGGGATGCAAGTTCCAAGGCTTAAAAGTACAAATATGCAATTAGGGCAACAATGCAGGCTTTTATGTCAAAATATTAGTGAAAATGCAAAATAAGAAACATCAGAAAACTGGTTACATTAACAAAGAAGTTTCATGTGGAAATCTAGGCCACGTGCATATGATATGACTTAGGAAAACAGAGAATAAATACAGAAAGGAGAAAGGTGAATTAATCTTGGGAGACAAGCTAGATCTGAATGCTAGCTGTAAGGGATAGAAAAGTTTGCCTCTTAATGGCTGGACAGAGGAATAAGTGGCATTCTCCTGATTCTTTCAGACTTGGAGCATGAAAAAATAATCAAATCTGACCATGGGGTTCTGGTTGATAAGGAATGCAATAGTAACATCATGACAGAGAAGGCATCATAAAATCAGAATATCCTGAGTTGGAAGAGTTCCACTGGGATCATTGAGTCCAGCTCCTGGCCCTGCACAGGACCACTCCAAAATCACCCCATGTCCCCAGGAATGTTGTTTTAGTGCTACTTGAGCTCTGTCAGGCCTGGTGTTGTGACTGCTTCCCTGGGTGAAGAACCTTTTCCTTTATATTCAGCCTAAGCCTCCCCTGACTCAGCCTCACGCTGTTCCCTCGGGTCCTGTCACTGCCCCCAGAGAGAAGAGAACGGTGCCTCCCCCTCCTCTGCCCCTTGGGAGGAAGTTGTAGCCAGCTGCATTCTAAAGGAAGCTTTAGAATGAATGTAATTTTTTTCCTCCTCCCATTCTCTTATCTTTCATGGTCCTGCACCTCTCAAATTCCATTTACTTTTGCTACCTCTCAAGTTGTTTTTTTCATTCATTTTGGTTTGGTTTTCTTTTTCCCAATCCTCTGTTTCATAGAATCTATCAGGGCTGCTTGGGATTCCTTTGGGAATTCATAGGCACTTCAGATGAGATGCTACTGTTATAGGTATTTTTGCTGATATGAATTCCTGTAGGTACTTACTGAGTATCATAGATATTATGTGTTATTTTATCCATTATTTTTTGTAACCACCTCTCTCTTTTCTTCTCTTGAGCTTATTTGTTAAATCCTATGTAAAATGTAGACCACAATAGAATCGAAGGGCAGTGCCTTGATCTCTTATGAAAGTTATATTGAAAATCCTGTGGCTTCCTACATTTTTTTTAATAGCTATATCTTGTTTGGAAGTGCATTTATAACACTATTTCTGTAGCAAGAATCTTCTGTTGGCTGCATCTTCCATATTATGGAGCATGAAAGAGACTAAAAGCAGCAATGATTTGTGGAAATTAGATGTGGTCTTTCCCAAGCTGCAGGTACATGTCATGGTTGTGTGAAGTTTGGCTAGTTTTATTCATAACAAGATTATATGCCTTCCTACTTTCAGTAAAAGTCTTTCTATTATACAGTCTGCATTGACTTATAATAATGATTTTAAAATATGTTTTTCTCCCGCAAAAATTCTTGTGAAGTCTTGCCAAGGAAAAAAAAAGAGAAAGCAAACAAACTGAATAAACATGTATCAGAAAGAAGAAATGGTTGCAACCAAGAATGACTGATTCTTCTCTCTGTGTACTCCTAGGAAATGCCAAACCAAGTCCTGCAAAACAAATTTTTAGAAATTGTTCTGGCTATTGCAAACTTACAGCCTAAGCTGATCAAAGTAATGAGCTTCAGTCCGTAAAATCATGAGGGATGATTCTGTTCCCAACAGCAGGAAAATATGCTGGAAGCCTAGCAATATCTGGTGCTTCTTAATTTTTTTCTTTTTTTAATGACATCTTTTGTGCTATTATGAATCCTGCATGATTCTAGTTAAATTTGGAAAGCTGGAGGACAGCTTTGCTGCTTTAATAACTTCTGCTGCTCCTGTAAGAGGTTTATATTTGCATGCCAATTTAGCAGGCTTAATTTGCTACTAAGGTTCACTGTTCTCATTGTTTCAAATATCCTGGCATGAACTCATTTAATTTATTCCTTTGTTAGCCTGTGTCCAGCTGGTGAACTGCTAGTCCTTGAAAAGGTTATCAAATGTAACAAAGATTAAACTAGGGTTTTTTTCAGGAAGTAGTAAAGGAGATATTTGACTATGATATCCTTCTCACTTTAATGGCAGATAAATGCAACCATAATCTGCTTATAGTGCATAGCTGTGTTTACTTCAAAGAAGTGAAATTACAAAATAGCATACTTATAGTTATTTCTGTTGTCCAGAATGCATCTCTACCAAATTCCAGTGAGTGTTCTCTTAACCTTCATCCAGGAGAGGATGAAGCACCTGTCCTGTGAGGAAAGGCTGAGAGAATTGAGATTGTTCAGCTTGGAAAAGAGAAGCCTTTCAGGGTCCCCTTGCAACCCAAACCATTCTATGATTCTGTGATTTTGATGTTTCCAGACGGAGGTTGGGCAGCACAGAGGACCAATTCTGGATTGTCATCCGTACATTATGTCACCTCTTAGAGCTGTAAAAACTTTCAGCTCATGCTTCAGCTTTCAGCTGTAAAAACTTCCAGCTTTCCTCACATCTTAGACAAAACCAGGGTCATGGGTACGCTGGATAATATGTGATATCCCTGGGAGGCATGTGAAAAGATTCACTTTACTGATTTTTTTTTTTTGGCAGTTATTACAAAGATTTTTGAGACAGGCCAGGAAAATTTTAATTTTTTTGGCCAGGTATAATAACTTAAATTAACTTATTCTGTGTTAGCATTTTCAGCACTGGGATTACTTGCAATCTTGGAAAGAGAAATGAACTACTGAGAAAGAAAAGGATTTTAAGGACCGTTTTCTTTGGGTAGCATTCATAATCACTGAATTATTTGAGACAAGCATTTTAGTGCAGTATGGATAGCTGATAACCAGAGCTGTCCAGATTTTTTCTGTTCCGACTGGAGTAACATTGCTTATGTGCTTATAACCAGTCATTAGTGCAAAAAGGAAAAAAGGCATTCAAAGCACTGAAATTAAAAACATCGCTATGGTAGTTTTTATTGTCCAGACTCTTATCTGTAGTGTTTTAATGCTTGTTGCTAGAAGCAGCTTGTTGGTAGCAGATGGAATCTTCTAGTGGCCTTATCATTCTTTTCAGCAGCAAGTTATTCTCACATATTTCTGAGTTGTCCTAATCCTCAGGCTTTGCCACAGTACTGTCCTGAATAATGTATTTGTATATTTTCTAAAAACAAGTACTGAGGTGCAGTTTTTACCTCAGCTGTGTGGGCAGCACAAGGATCTAGAGTCAGAGCAGGCACTGGAGGTGATCTTGTGTAGACATGAAGGGTAAAGACAAGGAGTTTGGAGAGAGAAGTTGAAATCTGTAAATGAGATTCAAGGAGGGAATGAAACACGATGAATGTCAAGCAAGGCAAATGATAATTCCAGCAACCTTGTGGATACAATGGAGAACAAGGCTGGAACTTCAGGAAGGAAGAGGAGGCAGTGAGACAGAATGATTTTTCTCAATGTGGTCAAGAGCAAATAATGCCTTGGTGCTTTTTTGTTTTCAGCAGTAGATATTCCAAAGCACTGTCATCCTTGGAAATTGATTTGTTCTGCTTGTTACACTGATTATTTCTAGAAATTTGCTGAAGGTAGAAACAGGAAAATGTTTTTCAGTGGCAGTCTGTCCTGCAAATAAGTGTTTTGGCACCACAATGTAATTAATGCCAAATGTGTCATCATGCCTTAGTCTGAAAGGAATTTCGGATGGATGCCTGTTTTCTCAGTGAATAAAATACCATTTCACCCTAATTAGACTCTTTTTTGCTGAGGACAGTGGTTAAATGATATTAACTATACCTCTCTCTTCAATATTTCTGTAAGGCCTGATGGGGACATTGCAGTTTGTACCAGTGACTGATCCTTTGGCTAATCTAAAATTGTATGTGTGGGAGACATTTAATGTGGGGACAGGACTAAATCTAGTCCAAAGAGAAACCCTAGAAAAGCACATTGTGTAAGCATGAAGGCCTGAGAATATATTGTTGTGATGTACTGATCCGTTCCTACTGTGCCCAAATTACTAATGCAGACCTGACTTACGTTGACAAACTGATAATTATTCACATCTATTTTTATCTTTTATTCGGAGAATTACTCCAAACCTGTGCTTTAGTACTTTCTAGTAGAAAAGAAACTTTTGTTTTTCCTGACTGCATTTATTGTTTAGCAGGAAGTCTCCAGTAGAAAGATTTTTGAATCCTCACCCAACCATGGTTTCAGGGAAGGACATACCAAACCTGCCCTAAAATCCTGAGCTGAAGTCTTTTGTAACCTTACAGCTGGAAAGATTTACACTGCAAAGACACAATGGAACTGTGTCATCCTTGAGATTCCCATACACATCACTCATTCCCCTCCTCATCATTTTCTCTCACGTGCTGTAAAGGTGATTCATTTATACAGACAGAAGAGAACAAATACCACTAGGCAGAAATCAATCTGTCTGCACAGAAGCTATTTTTAATGCTGTTTAGAATAGCACACACTTTTTCCTGAAATGTGTTCAAAGATCATCATTCATGTGACAGAATTGTGTGTTTGCTCATGTAATTTTTGTTGGATATTTTGGATTTCAGAGAAAACGGGAGCTGCTGGAGAGCAAAGAATTGCTAAAATTGTAAGCATGCTACCGTATGAACTCTTGAAAATGCCTGTAAAAACTGACACATCAGTAGTGGATTAACATTAAAAACTCTGGAATATAGCAGGAAGCGGGGCTTAAATCTGGGGAAAACAATAGGCAGTAGGAGCCTTTGTATCTGGGAAGGATTTCCTTGGTTTATGTTTGCTTGTAAACATGGCATGGATTCTGCTGAAACATGTGGGGCAGTTTTAGTGATTTACATATCTGAGAACTTTCCCTGGTGACAAAAATAGCAGGAATTTTATTCTTAAAACTGAAATAAAATGCTACCTAATCTGATTGCAGGGAGCACAGAAGCTTCTATTTCTACCCACTGCATTCAGAGCTGTTAAACTGGAATATTCCTAATTAGATGTGTAACAATGCTTCTGGTTTTCAAAGCCAAATTAACCTTACAAAGATGCCACACCAACCAGGTCTTATTCTTTCTTACTTCTAATGAAAATTACTGATTATTTTAAACCTTATTCCCAAATTTTCTGGGTGTTTAATCTGTCTGAACAAAACCAGCATCCTGAGCAAAGTTCTGATTCTTAAATCTTAATTCTCTGATTTTCTGCTCCAAGTTTATATTTGTAAAAAGAAAATTGGTCTGATGTTTTAAATTTTTCAGAATTGCTGTTTTGTTACCCAGTGGCACAAGCACTTCTAGCCTTTTAAACCTGCTTTGTGCTTCTAAGTTAGTTTCAAGAAAGCGATTAATTTACTTATTAATGATTGAAGACATTTAACAATG
Source organism: Falcunculus frontatus (assembly GCA_013398115.1). Lineage (NCBI taxonomy): Eukaryota > Metazoa > Chordata > Aves > Passeriformes > Falcunculus > Falcunculus frontatus. The sequence continues at coordinate 75,783 of VZRV01000006.1, forward strand.
CAGGATTTCTTTGAGTTTTCTAGCTTGGATCTTATCACCTCAGTTAGCAAGATGTTGTATAATATGAAGAAATGATGCTTTGCAACAAGTGCTTGAAGTGAATTAATAATCTGAATTTCAAGGTCAATGGTACTTTTTGTGCCAAGATGGCTATTGCTGCTTGGCACTGCTGGTCTCTACAGGCCAGAAAATGGATTTAAAAAGACAGCAAGCTAAGAAACCAAAGTATTGCTTAATGACATACACACGGTGACTGAAGACATGGTGCTACTGGGAAATTAATCAATTTCTTTAGTCCTCTCATAATTAGGTTTACAGCCTTCAGGGAAGAGCTATGGTTAGGAAGATAGAGAACAAATGTTTCTAGAAGGAGAGGGGGGAAAAGCCAGCCTTGGAACTCCAAAATATGGACGAATGAAAAATAGTAATATTAATCATTAATATGTCAGCTGAATTAATATCTAAATCTAAATGCCAACCTGGCGTCTCTCTGCAGTCTAAATACTCATTTTACTGTATTTTTCCTGCAAATAAGAACTGCAGGCTGCTAGACAGGCATTTTCATGCCACGATTTCCTGGTGAGTGCTAGTTTGCCTAACAGAACCCTAAAAGTCCAACAAAAGTCTGCTTCCATGTTGTGCTTTCACACGGGAGTTAAAAAGCTCAGCAAAAAATCACATCAAATACCAAATCTATACACCTAAAGCTGGAGATAAAATGATGAGAGATGTGGTGGATCTGTTACACAGATTCCTCTTCACACAGACCAGTTTAAAAGGATTTGTGCAAGCCAAGGAAAGGCTGATTAGCTCGGGATGCAGCACAGAGCAGCATGATTTGCCTTGTTCCAGCACACCAGGGTCAGCAGCCTTGCAAGCTTGCCAGACTGTATTTTCTTTTCCCAAATTAGAAGTTGTGTGTGCCAATAGTAGGTTTCCTGGTTAATTCTGAACTCTGAATTGAGGGAGAGCCAGGTGTCCTGGCCTCGTCCAGGGTCAGGATAGAGCTAATCAGTGAGTCCAGAGGATCTCTCTGCTGTGAAATCCAGCAGGAGCTGAGAGCCCCTGGTTGCCATATGAGGGGTATTTTGGCCAGTCACTGGTGACAGTACCCTAGAAGGCAACTCCTCTATTGCAGCATCCCGGTATAAGAAGAAGGCTGTGATTTTCAAAAATCTAGCAGATGTAAATAAAATGGAAAACCAAACCATCACTATGGGGATGTGCAATATCAAGACAGGAAAACATGTGCCATAGTTAAAAGCATTTTCTCACTTTGAGACCTGACTTCAATTATGAAAAAAGCAGCAGATTAACTCTGACACTCTTCTACCATTGGATTGAAAGATCAGTAAAGTTTCTTTTTCAGTTCTTGATTGTCTTTCAGTGCTCACGTGGCAGATGTTCCTCAGCCCAGTCACTCTCAGACACTCGCTGGTTTTGTGCGTGTGTGAAATGATGGCTGACAGCACTGGGGCTATGGAGTGAGTGCTCCATGTTGCATTGGTGCATCACTGCTAAAATTAGAACAGAATGAAAGCTCACTTCCTGCAGGCATCAGCCAGCTTTATTTGCAAATTTTTTTTCAGTTGCATCAGACATGTGGAATAAATTATCATAAACTGCTTGTGATTAAATGTAAAGTACCAGCAGAATTTGCAATAGTTAATCCCTTTATTTCTGGAGTCTGTGAAGAGCAAATTAAGCTGAAGACTGATACATAACTGGTTTTCATTAAACTAATGCTCTTATATTATGGTATTGTTTGGTTTAATTATGGAACATAATTTTAGAAATTATAAGCCTTAGAAATAAGGCAGTCAGCAATGTGTACTAGTCTATAACTGATGTTATTCTGCATGAACCCCAAGTTTATATTGTGATACTTTTAAAGTGACATTAGAAGTATTAGAACTTTCTCCAACATTTTATAATAAACTAGATCTTACTTTGTACCAATATATTACATGGCTATGGCTAAAAGTAGATTTTTCCCCTAAGTTCTGCTGAAAGATAATCCTCTATTTCCATATGTTTTGATTTCAACAAACTTTTAGGAGACAGTTTTGCTTTCCCTTTAACTAAAATAGATCAATTTCTGACATCTGAAAGGATTTACCTCAGCAAATGTGAGTCTTTGTTATAAAAAAACAAACATAAAACACCTCAAGCAATGAAGTCAAATTTTGTTGGCATTCAAAAGGAATTAATCTCTGATCTGGAAAAGTGTGTGAATAAAAGAGAAAGCAAGCAGGGAACAGTAAATGCACTTAGCTTCTCATTCAGTTCATTCTCTCTTTCTTTTTCTTCTCCCTTTATATATCTACCAAAGGAGCTTCTGGGAATCCCCACTGATGTCTGTGATGTAAATGCAGCCATGTCTGGAGCTCTGGACATGAGGTGCTATGAAGAAAGCATTCTCCTCCTTCGGTGGCAGAGAAGGAGCTCTGGATTGCTGCTGAGTTCTGTGGGCCCAGAATGCAGTAAGATCCTGTTAGCCAAGCACCTTTCCCCAGAGTCCCTGCAAAGACACCAGGTTAAGTGGATTTTCTGCATGGCTCCAGGTGCTGAGGTAAACCTCTAAGCCTGTGGTTTCATAAGGCAAGGTGGGCTGATCTAGTAGTTTACCACTGCTGAAAGGATAATCTTGTTCCTTTGCTCCCAGCTAACACACCCAGCACTTTGTGTGTTATCTAGCCCTTGAGAGAGTCCACTTTAACCTGTTCACCCAGAAAGAAAAGGGCAGGATTTTCTTGAGTGAATAAATTGAATTGATTCATGAAAGTAGGTGATTAATGCCGTAGTTTGGGGAAGTAGCAAGGGCGGGACCACAGCAAAGAAGGGAGGAATGGCATAAAAGAGAATGGAAACAGAATCTTACCCCTTTTTTTTGTTTGTTTTTCTCAGATTCTTGGGAAACTGCACCATGAGATACAGCTCTGGTTTGAGGAGGTAAATAGAAGCATTTATTCAGGTAACTGGAAAATACTTCACTGTCAAAGGCAAAGCAATAGGTAGTGGAAGAGCATGGAGAGATGCTTTGTTTTGGTATACGTGCTTCTTGTTTGCCCTATTTATAGCAAACACTCTTTTTTAAATACTTGCTGAGTTAATTGGGCAAGGTCTTTTCTTCAACTAAATGGCATTTTTGTGTGTGTCACATGATACCATTGAAACACTGATTTCTGCACTGAAGGATCAGAAGACTGGAATAGAAAAAGGGGAGACTGTGTTCACACATCCTTCTTGACAAGGGAAAGCACTAGCATTGCAAGGCATCTCTGAATAAGGGTCTGATTTCCTCATGCCTGTCTTCTTTTTCCATCTGGAAATTGTTTGTTGGAGGAATTTGAGCCTTTTCTACATTTGTCCAGGATTTATGGATGTTCAGTAGCTTAGGCAGAGACACTGTGCAGTTTGGAGGTTCCAGATATGTTTATGTTACATTTTCAAAACAGACACGGAGTGCATTTGCAGTAAGTCAGATGGGTTTTGGGCAGTATCACAGAAGCCTCCTGTGGAGCTAGTATGAGTATTTGCAATAATTCCAACATCAACCAGAAGCACTGAAGTATTTTATAATAAGCATGTAGTTTTCACTGTTGCAAAGTATGACAGCCAAACCCTGCTCTAGGGAACTGTGGGACTGTAACATGCAGGAATAGAAAAGGATGGAAACAAAAGTGTCATATCAGTATGTGCAGTGACCCTGGCCAAAACACAGAACGTGCCACCTTTTGTAAACAGAACTTGCCAGGGGTATACTGAAGGATGTGAACATGAATTCACAGAATGCAACTTTTCCTGGAGGGTAGGAATTTTTTTTCTGGTTTTCTACAAATTTGTGCAAAATTTTGCCCGCATTTTGCCTCAAAATTTTGCACAAATTTTGCCCTGTTGGATGTCCCCTCTGTTCAGCAGGTGTGCCACATTCTCAAGCGCTGACATGCAGTTCAGTGAGTTGAAACCCTGGGGAACAATATTGCTTAAAGTTTTGGCTGCAAGGCTTCTGTTCCAAGGCACTTCAAACATCCTTCCCCCCAGGACCCACCCTGACTTACTGTTGGAGGTGGTACACAATCAGTAGCAGTCTCCTTCAGTCAGATGGGTGTGCTAATAAGCTAAAGACAACAGGCAAAGGAAATACTATTCAGAGGTCTTGAGGTCCCAAGGGCTATGACTCAGATTTGGGACAGGGTGCGAGGAGTTGCTTTATTTGGTATCTGTTGCCTTCTCCAGCGCCGTGTCATTGTTAAAAGTGAAAGACTCCCGTACCCAACTCTTTTCTCCTTGTTTATAAGGGTGAGGTATGTGGATCATACTCCTGTTAAACAAACAGAGTCATACAAGGTTTTCCATGTTCTAGATGTAAGCTGGCGAGGGCTGAGGAATCCAGAGTTAAGGCTGCTGTTGCAGACATAATTAACTCCAGCACCACTACGTGTAATGCAGCTATGCAGCTCCATGTGGGCCATCCAGTGCCTACCCAGTTCCATGTAACAGGCTCAGGATACTCCTTCAAGTGCTCTGATTTAGCGTGGGACTACAGAAACACCTCACGACATCTGAAAAATTCCTAAGAATGTGGCGTTTACAAGATAAGAAAGTACAAGTGGGTGCCCTAACTGCAACTGTAGCTGCAATTACCAGTGTAATGTGGCATGAGAGGAATAATCATAGTAAAATGATAATTATAATCCTCTGACCTGGCACTGATTTGCAGAAGTGTTGTGGTTGTAGTTTCTGAATGCTTGGCAGAGAATTCTGAGCATCCTAAAACCATTCCTTCAACCAAATACCACATGCTTTAAGTTTTAGGTTATTTTAAAAACTTCTTCATTTGATTTAGCCTTGGGTTAATTTTATAATGAAGGAGACAAGAGCTCATTAACAAAAAAACTGGTGCTTTCATATGCTGTTGTTTTGAAGCTAGTGGCTGTTTTGTGAGGTAAATCGCTTACATGAATGCACCAATATCCACCATTGAGCTCGTAACCCACAGCGAGTTTTGGTGCTAAATAAATTTTAGCTTTCCTCTGACTGCAGTCAGGACTGAGGTTTGCTCATATCAGCAGCCACACGTGTACTGCTGGACTGCTGGTAATTGTGAGGAGTTACTGAACAAACTCGAAGCAGGGACTGTGAATTCAGTTTCTTATACTGCTCTCATGCCCTAATGATCAAAGTGGGATACTGGGAATGCTGCATTTAAACCAAGTCTGACAGGAAGCATTAACTGGGACAAGCACAGATTTGAATTTGACCGTGAATGTTTCTGAAATATACAAGTAAGAAAAGGTAAACACTGAATGTGAGGGACATCCTGATCCTTTCATCTGAGCTCACTATTTAGTAGGCAGGGGGAGAAGTTACTTTCATGTTTTATGAATGCCTAAGGATCTGAGCATGCTCTGTCAAGCAGGATACAGAGCAGACTGCAGCTCTGTTCTGTGTCTGTTAAGGAAATGAGCCCCACCTCTGCTAAAATGGGCAAAACATCCTTGGTAAACAGAGCATTGGGCAGAGCTTACACAATTAGCAATTACTCCATGAAACCCAGGCTGGCCGCTGCCCAACTTCAGCTGAACTTTTATCCTCCTACGACATTTTGTTTAGTAACTATTTTTATTTTTAAACAATAATACTCTCTAGCAACACCCATCCTAGAGGGCATCAACTGCTCTGACAGTCATCTCAACTCCTGCTTAAATTGGGAACAGCAGATGCCATCTCTTCTAACAGAAACGATGAAAAGTCAGTGGCCGGTACTTCATGTCCTACACATCTTCATTAATGAAAAGGAAACAAATTACTTCCACAATGCTGTACTGTTACACTCAGTCCTGCACAAAGGCTTCTTCAGAGTCATTGTGACAGCGTGTTCTTCATGACAGAAAGTGAATATGTTGGAAAGCTGTCAGTCAGGGGATCGGCCGAAGCCCTGAAATCATCTCTGCCCTCGGTTTGGATTCAAACTGTGTGCCAGAGACAAAGAGTGTTTTGCTGATTCCAGGCTATTCGAGCAAGATTATGCCTTAATTTCCTTTCAACAATCAATCTCATTTTGTAATTTGACAAAAAATTTGAATCTGTAGTCCTCTGCTACTTCCAATAATGTCTTAGAGCACCTCCTGGAAAGTGTTAGCAAAGTAACCATTGCTCTGTGACAATTTTTGAGTTTGAATAGACGGGTACTTGCCCAGAATTACTTGAAACAGTATTAACCACTAATGTTTTCCCAAACCGAGTATCTCCTTCTTTTCCTACCAGCATATTCAGCTCTTCACAGCCCACAGCTTCCCAGCACTATTAACTGGCTGGTTACACTCCAAGCGTAGTTACATTGCAGCCATGGTCTCTTTTTGAAAATAGACTTGAAAGCAGCACACGTGAAGAGGAAGTGATGTAGAGAAAACAGGAGGATAGAATTTACTTTTTTTTCATAATCCAATTACTTTGGATACACTGAATCAATGGGGCTATTCCAGCTCTGAGAATAAGGCCTGCTCATGTGACTACGTGCTTGGAATCCCAAGCTCTGCCAATTCATGCTGGCATAACTAAAGAGATTCCTGCTTCCAGCTCTCTGCCTGTTCTCCTAGATGCTGTCAGGGGGTGGGAGGGTTGGCAACTGGGCAGTGTTCCTGTCCTGAGACACCACAGTCTGGGGTAGCAGAACAAGCAGACATAAAGTTCAGTTTTTACCGTCCTGTGAGCAGCAATTGCTGAAGGCTCCAATTCACAGTCCTTCACAGATTTTGACTTCAGCAGCTGAAAAGGTCACTATCCTGCTGGCACTCAAAACACCAGCAAACATTGTAATCAGAGCCTCCAAACTCATCACAGGGGGTTAAACCCTGTTCTTCAGAGCTGTCACCAGAACATGTCTGTCAAAATCATTGCTTGCATCCAAGGTCAGTGAAGTCAACTAGCCAATGTGTATTTATATGCATGTACACACATGCTTTTAAATACACTTCTGCCTGTTAACTACAATCTCCTGGTGAGCATTTGATTCCTCTATGGTTCTAAAATGAAGCTGGTTTTGTCAGCAGTTTGTCAAATCATATACTGTGAGTTTTTTCCCACCAAGAGGAGTAGTAGCAGAGCAGCACTGTGGGAAAAGTGATTTATTGCACACGTTATAAGGGAAGTTGCTCTGAAGAATATTTATATTTATGATTTAAATGAGATCATCTGGGGATTTTCCTCAAGAAAGGAATAAGAAAATCTTAAATGGATGTAGCTCTGTGTTGGTGTGAGCAGTGACCATGATTTTTTGTGGGAACGTATGAAAAAATCCAAAACTTTTGCTCCGATTTTGAAAAATAATGTTAGAGTTATTTTGGGAGCACAGCCTCCAAATTCCTACCCTTTGGGTGTAAAGCAGGCAAATGTCTGGATTTTCAGAATAAAAAACGATGCCAGTAGATAAATGTTTGGAATTATTTTGACTGCAGCCAGCAAATATATCTCATCACTATGGCTGCAAAAACAAACACCCACCAAAGAACTGTATCCGACACAGGGAAAATAATTAAGGGAAATGGAACAATTTGCAGCTTGTATTAAATTCTTCGCATTCCCTCACACAAATCAGTAGTGAGAGGGGTGAACTGTGACCTCGATGTGAATATTCTGTTTGAGTTCTTGCCATTCTGACAATAGCAAATGGGGCAAACACTACGTAAAAATAGAAAGGAACTTGAGATGTATCCTCCTACTCTGAACCATTTTCCATCCCACGTTTTTGATGATCGATGTGAATTTGAGAGTATAGTTTTGCTTTTGAGTCCAAATTGAAAATAATTTGGGGGTTTTTACCTCTGTTTTGGATGTAGTTAAAGACAACAGAACTTCCCAGAAGTGCCTTACTGTTAGGAGTTCTGCCAGCTCAAGTTCAGTGGGACCAATCCATAGTTACGCAAGCAATGCAGCTCTGTACCACTAACAAAAATAATTTCCTATGAAATATATTTATATGTTTTAAACCCCAATTATTTTATTTTAAAAAAACCCCAACAATAACAGGAAGAAAAGAAAAGAAAAGAAAAGATTGTATATCCACAATTAGATGGCCATAAAAGGAATATAAAATTCATCAGAGATTTTGGTACTTGGGGCACAGCTCACATTGGAATGGCTGGTGCCCTTCCTTGTTGATGTGTTGTGCAGCTGCTAAACCACCAGCATTTAGAACCAGGCTGAATGTGAAATTTATGCTGTGTTTTTATGAGCAGGGTTGGTTGTAAATAGCCATGGAGCGTTGTCTCTTCCAGGACCTAAGGTGAGACTTCTTAGCAGGGCAATCTTGGAGAGGGGAGGAGCCAGAGGAAGACACACTGCAGCTATCCCAAAATAAGGTACCAGTTTTTATGAATCCAAACCCTAAGATACGGATGATACCCCTTGCCCTAACAAACAGCCAAACAAATAAACCCACGACAAAACTCATTCCTGTGGGTAAGAACCTTAGTCCCACAATGTCCTATCTATGGTTTTCCCCTAAGACTGAGCTTGGAGAATCATTGCTCGTTTTGCTGTGAGTGATTCTATCAAGACAAGCTATGGCAGCATTTGTAATGGTTAGGGTTAGTGTTAGGGTCTACAGAGTCAAATAACCTACAGCTCCAAGAACACTGATGCTAGAAAAGGCGTGCCAAGGTGATCCCAGCAGGGCCCCAGCATTGCTGATCCTACAGCTTTCTGATGTGGACCACCCATGGGTTAGGGTTAGGGTATTGTTTATGGCAGTGTTCATGGTAGTGGTTAGGGTTATGGTTATGGATACTATGGATAGTGTTTAGCACAGTATTTAGGGGTTTGATTAGGGCAGGGTTTAGGGTAGTGTTTGTGGCAGTGGTTAGAGCCAGTGGTTTTGGTTAGGTTTAGTTTCAGGGATGGAAGTGTCAAAGATCCTACAGCTCCAGGAACACGGGCTGCTAAAGGCATGCCAAGGCTATCCTTCCTCCTCCTCTTTCTCTGGAAAGGTATTTTTTCTCATAATATTTCTGAAAGATGGTGCACATCCCTGGGCCATGCAGCCCATTCTCTGCTAAGAAGGTCCAATGATGAAATAATACATTAAAAACTTCAAAACACTGCGTAAATTCTTCCTTCAAAGAAATGTGAATGTTCCTTTGCTACACCCCTTCATTTTTTTGGAGAAAGTGAATCAAGAAGGCTTAAAGACATGTGAATCCCTATTAATAAAGTAGTTAACCCTAATGAATTCCTGATAATATGCTTATTATTTCAGACCATCCCATACAAAAGAAACACTATCTCACAGATAGCATAAACAAAGCTTACACTGAGACCAAATGATATCTGCACACTTACAAAGGTACTGTAGAATTAAGTAATACAATGATTCACTTCCAAAATCTTTTTGACATCACCTTATTTAAAAGTAAACTTCCATATTTTAACTGTTGCTCACGGATACCCACAAACTTTACAGCAAGCAATTCCAAGCTGGGAAAGGAATGGGGATGTTCTGCCTTAACTCTTCTTATGTATTTTGCACCAGAAAATATACTGAAATATACTGAAATTAGGAATTTTCAATTAGTTTATGTAATTTGCCTGTAAATTTTAGAAAAGTAAGTCATAAATCCATTCACTCCCCCCCCCCCAAGACAGCAGTAGGGTGACATCATATAAAGGGAATGAACACAGTGCTGAAAGAGTTCTGCTGGTTTGTATTAGCCTCTGTGATCAGGCACATCCTGTGTAGCACCAGTTCAGCTTTACCAGTTTGAAAATAGACAGTCTGTGTGAACAGAGAGTGAACCAAGAGTTCATTGTGTAGAGAAGCTTCCCTGCACCCAGCAAACAGAGAGCAAAGCTGCTGGGAACTTTTCAAAGGTGAATGCACAGTCATTCCTCTTCAGACACAGTTCACTTTCTGTACAAACTTAACACCTCCTCCTCCTTCAAAATAGTAACACAGGAATGAGCAGGATGAGAGATAAAAGAGGTTAAAATCATTATAAATAGTCTTTGTAAGTGACACCCTTCATCCTGACAAATGTGTACATGCTTGCCAAAACAGATGGAGCAACTAAGCTGGAAACTAAGGAGAAAGTGGGTCCGTAGGCAAGGAAGGGAAAAATAAATCCTGTTGTGTGTTTAGAACCATGGGGTACCATGTTCAGGCCTGATAGCAGAGACTGCTCACAAAGTTTGGTTTTGTGGGACTTTAATGAGGGTTTTCTGTGGCTACTGTTACACATGTAAACAACAAATCCACCTCTTTCTAATTAATAATTGGGAAAACTTCATTTTGTGAGGATGGTCTTGAAAGCCTCTGTTCTGAGAAGGGACGGTGGGGTGGCATTTCTTCCCTCAATGCAAATTTGGACTCTGATATTGTTAATAACAGCTGTGTGTGTAACTATGGAGCTGCCAGAGATGAAATGAAAGGCAACTTAAGTGGTTTTTTCCTTCCTGAGTCCAACACCTATACAATCCCTTTTGTCTCTCCATTCTGTGTGGGTGGGTGTGAAATATATGGACTCTCTATAGTAGCTAAGTTACTTTTAAATGCTGGACACAGCCAAAAGAAATTTCTATTGTCCCTTATAGAATCCCTTCTTGAATCCTTTGATAGATTAACTGTGTGAAAACATAATCCTATCCTTAATTTATAATTCTTTTGTCAAAAGCTTGAGTAACACAGTGTTTCTGTCTGAGAGATGAGGGCAACAGCAATTTAATAGTAACTCATTTAGTGTGTTACTAATATCTTACTAACTTAGTGTGCTACTAGTACACTAATAGTGTGTGTAACTTATATCTCTGCAGTAATCAACTAAAATGGACGTGATGTTCAGCTACTGGCGATGATAAAGGCAGTTGTATCACTGTGGATAATCAATGGATGCTTTGAAAATTAAGGTCCTAAGGAAGAGTAGGAAGAAAAGGAGAAGCAAAAGGAAGAAAAACACCAAACAACTGGATATTTGCCAAAAGATCTCAGCCCACTGGCAGGAGGTATACTGAGCAGGTGGGCTGGCAGAGATGCACACACAGCTGGTTTTGTCTGGCATACAGGTGTTTAACTTGGCTGCCTGCAGGTTACCTATGAGATGCCAGTTTTTTTGAGGGGATCACGTTGTTTAAGAAGCAGTGGCTCTTGTCCATTCCCATAATGAGTTCGGTGAATGGGGCTGTGTGGATGTTTTCACTTCCTGTCTGCTCACCTCTTTGACACAGTCCAAAAACCCCATTCACCTTCTGTTGGATTTAGATAGGAGAGAAAACAGGCTTTGCAGGTATGGTACAGTGGGTTTGCCCTTTCTTGTATTGGAAACAGAAGATGTAACAAAACCAGATGTTGCTGATGTTTAATATTGAAACTATTGTTAACGTTATGTCATTCTTCAGAGAATTCTTTTTGGTTTGATTTTGATAGGCTGACAAACATTAGCTGAGCTCTGTGTGCTTTTATTCGAAACAATGTTTTTCAGTAGTTCCCAGATGAGCTAGTACTTGATTGTAAGTATTTTGGGATTCAGTGCTGTGAAAGTTTTGGGGTCTGTCCAAAAGTTAAACTGCAGAAATAGCTGTATAACATCAGCAAAGGCAGTTTGCTCTTTTCCAAGTTGTAGTAAGCCATAAAGTAAATGTAATTCAGTGGTAATAGATGTCAACTGAGAATCCTCACGAATGGTGTCAGATAGACATGATTAATATGCTGTCTGCTAGAACGGAGTGTCAAATACAGACTTGTATCAGTAGGTTAAATAAGTTTGCCCCAAGCATAACATTGTCACCAGTGTACTTCTCTTCTGATGCTAAGTGTGATTGCAGCCTGACTGATGTGGGACTGCTGTGGAAGGAAAAGTTCTCCTGTTGCATTTTTGTTTCGTGACCTGACTGCCCTGTCAAGCAATCATTTGATTCCTCTTGCAGCTTTTACATTTCCTGTATGGAATCAGATCTGTAAGAGTCTGGGCAACCTCTCCTAAATTCAGACATAACTTTCTGACTGTTGTAAAAGGACAATAGTCGAATGGTGATCTGACTTTGTTGTCTTTAATCAAGAAATATGAATATATACAAAGTACAATATTTTGTTCTTGCTCTACAACAAAAGCTGCATTTCATTACTTTAACTTATAAACCCTCAAAATGCTATTAAAAACCACTAACAGTGTTCTTTATGAATGCGGGTTGTGCAGTCAACCTCCTGAACAGTGCACTGAAAATGTAATTCCCACCCTCAAGATGCACTTGGTCTGAAGAACTTGCTGCAACCTCTGTACTTTGTGCTAAAGAAAGCTGTGTGAAGATTCTAAGCTTGTCAACTGAAATTTTTAACATTAGTTTTTGTTGGCACAGGACTGCAGCAGCAGTTATAGTCAGTTAACAAGTAGCTCCAAAAACATGTATGTGTTTTTGTGTATGATTAAATAAATAAATTTGTGAATGACCATTCTGTATATACAGAACCAGGTAGTTCTGTTGTCAAGTTTTCAGAAATTAGAATTTAAAATAAAGCTACTGGCCCACAGAGACAGCTATTCTTAAGTACTCTATGCGTATGATTGTTTTTTTAAATATTTTTTTTTAGACAAAAGGGAGGTATCAAATAACTGTAGAAAAAGGAATGTGTTTATGTTTGAGATGAACAATCCTGTTATGATATTTCCACGTCTCCTTTAATGCAGCATGTTTTCATTAAGTTTCAGAGAGATTAAAAGAAAAAAACAAAATAAAATAAAATCAGTGAAAATGCAGGCAGAGCCAAGTAAGAGGGAAATAAATAATGAATCAAGAGAAGTTTGTGTGTAGAGAAGCAAAGTGGGAAAATGAAAATTTTAATGCAAATAAGTGTCTGTGGCAGTCTGCTTTTCAGAGACTGACTGTTTCAATGGAAGTTCAGCTAGTAGAAACCCAGGATTATTAAAACTAAGAAAAGGGAGCCATTATTTGAAAGTAATATGAATTTAACTGACGGAAGAAACAGGTCCATAAACTGTAGCAATCTTTATGAACACTAAATACAGTTTGAGAAGTTTGAATTGCTCTTTTAAATATTTTGGTTTCTACTGTACACTTGTAAATCATGACAGTTCACCATTTATGAAACGTGTAACTTAGTGGATTTCTCCTAAAACTGAAATGCTGATTTTTTTAAAGTGTTGTGCATATTCCTATTTGTCCTCATGTGATACCATTGACTAAAACCTTACACTTAACAATGTATCTCAAGAAATGTTGTGGAATCTCTTGACCCTTTATGCAACAGCCCAGTAGTGTTAGCTTATTTAGCCAGGATGTATCTGAGGTGTTTCAGCATCTGCCTTAGATGCTGTTGCTGTGACTGAAATACAGTGTTTGGGTTGCACTTCAGACATCCACAGTTTTTTATCTCATCTAATCAGCCTGCTTATATGAATGATTAGTAACAGCCATGTTACTGTTTCTCATAGGTGTGGCAGTGCAAAGCTATTAAGACATGGCCTGCAAATCCAGGTCAGCCACTGGAACACCACATGAAACCTGGATGGAGTGGTAAAAGGTATTACACAAACAAACTGGGATTTTTTGGGGTAGATGTATTGATTTTTGTTGAGTGGGTGGCTGTTAGGGGTGAAATATAGAAAATAATGCTGTGGGTCTGAACAAATGACCTCCCAAGTGAGCAGTGCTCTTGTTAGGACAGTGACCTGCCCCCAGTCTGAGAGGGTATAGGTACCCAGGGCCAGCAAACCCCAGGGCTCAGAACAGTCAAAGGGTAATTGTAATTGGAAAGGCAAATTGTAAAACAATTGGCACCTTCTTTTCATAGCTGGCACTGCAGATTTATCCCACTGAAGTTCCTCAGAAGAGCAGCATGCTGGAAAATGCACAGTTCTGGGAGAGGGTAAGGAGAACCAGCTTCTCACCACAGTCCAGCACCCCGGAGAAGTTTGCAAGAGTCAATCACAGCTGGAGCTTGTGCTCTCAGCCTGAGGTAACCCATGAAATTTTGCTCCTGAACAGTCATTTTGCTGAGTGCCTCTAAATCAGCTTTTGCAGTCATGCCAGAGACCATGCTGACAGTCAATCAGCTTAACTTTAAAGAGAGGGTGCAAGCTTTGCTGTCCTCAGCCCTGTGAGGCTGTTCTGGAAGAGACGGTGTCTGCTCCACCCTCCCTTCCTGGGGTACTGCAGCTCCCTACAGATGCTGACTGATGGCTGAGCAGCACGAGTTACACATCTGATTGTGTCATTACTGGTGTTTTACTGGAGTGACTGGTTTATTATGCAAGTCTTTGGTTGCACTGTAATCAAAAATCCATATGGCTTGGGGAATACAGGATAGGATAACAATCATTGGTGTAGGGTCAGCTTGAACCCTTAGGTGTTGACTTGTCACCAAAAATATTTGGTTTCCCTTTAATATAATACACAGCAGATTGCCTTCTTATTCTGAGCAAAAAACTGATCTTGAATTAGAAGACCTTGCTGTATATGAAAGAAACTCAAAATACTTAAAAGAGGGGAACATAAGGGCAGTAATATAGAATGTGATATCGTAACAAGAGCCAAGTTAAGAAATGATTAGCTGTTTACCAGCCAAAGAAAATAAGTCACTGTGAGACCTAACCTGCCTACTCCTCTCCTAAGGCTCATATACCAACTCATGGGAGCTCTGCAGTGGAAATGTACATTTAATTCTGATTTGTTTTTCTTGGCAGCTGTATTCCTCCAATCTTACTGATTTCAGCATTCAATATTTTAATGATGCATCTCAATTAAAAATACCTAAGAGCTTAGTCAATCAGTCCTGAAAAATAATACAAATATCATTTCCATTTAATGACACGAGGCATTATTCCCAGTGATTGATTCAGAAGAAAAGGGACCAGAGCTGCACATAGTACTATAGGGTGTAGGTAAGTAATGCATTTACATGGTGGCAAAAAGATATTTCTTGTTTTGTTCTCTATTCATTCCTGATTATTCTTAGGCTTTTCTGTGTGAATTTATTCCAAGCGATGTTGATTTGGAAAGAAAAAATCAAGAAAACTGCTCAGTATTTTGGGTCTACTTTGAAAACCCTGGAGCACAGTAAGACTTAGATACCCTTACTATTCATGTATTCTTCAGAAACCACATAGATTTCATTTTGGACTATATAATTTGGAATGGAGGGTCCAGTTTTCAGACAGGCATCTCTACTTCAATTCATGTGCATTTCCAAGGATTGTGCACTGATACATACGAATCTTTTAACCAAATGCTTATCACTTTCAACTGAATGGGTTTCTCCTTTAGAGAAATGCCATATACATTTTAAAGCTGTAGCAAAAATGGAAATGTAAGGTAGACTGTAGACTTTACACTTGGAAAGTCTGTGTACTTAATATTGTGTTACATGTGGCTTATGAAGCTCTTTTAACTCTTTCATTTAATAGGGAAAAGAAAGATACATTTTTTTCTTTCAGCATGTTCATCAAATTACACAGGATGTTTTAGGAATAGAAAAATGATGTACTATTGTAATAAATTCTATAGATTTTCTTCTGTAATTAGCTTGCTGTTACTGAGTCCACTTGGTGAAATCATGTCTGCTACCACTTTCTTTGTCTTTTTATCTTTTTTCTTGTCCCTGTTTCTCTCAGACAAACCCAATTTTTATCATGTTGTTTGTTTAAATTAGATTATCTTCACTGCAATTATATCTTCAGAGCATAAACAATTAAACTTGGTTTACCTAGTTAGTATATTTAAAAGTAGTAGTTTAGAGAACGAGTAATTTACTGAATTTCACCAGCAAATCACAGATTTGACTAGTCCTTGAACAATCCTTAGCAGGCAAATTTAGGACAAGTTTGAGGAAGGAAGTTTATGTAGGAAGTCTACGTAAAGCTATGAATATATATTTGGATAGATTTTTCCATAGCTCTTTGAAAGTCTGGCCTCTGTTTTATAAAGTTGATAATTTTTTCAGTTGTGAAAACAGAAGAAAATGATCTGGTGTTTACCTCGCTCCTTCACATGCCAAACATCTCAAATTGAAATAATTTCTGTATTGTAGTGACTCATTCAGTCAGAGAAACTTAATGCACTTTACTCACAAGTGTTTTCACCATCATAATGTTTTTGTGAACTAGTTAAGTGTTATTAACCCCATTTTACAGCTGAAAAACACAGAGATAAGAGAGATGAGAAACCACACTTTCGAAAACGACCTCTAAAAACCATCAGTGCAAAAATTCAGGAGCCCCTTTTGAATGCAGTTATCAGTCATTTTGCCAGTGTCTCCTAAGAAATTTAGCAATTTTGGCAGTACATTTTCTGACTCTTACTTTTAAATTTTATTTGCACCTTAACCATATTATTTCAAAATGAAAATTAATGTATACTTTATTCATTCTCCATCCGATCTACTAAGAGTAACTAATACGATACTGACTTCATGGTGCTGGTGAGTGCTGTGCTCCAGCCATTTATTTAATAGTGATGCTATTTATAGAGAGCTCCTTCACGTGATGGTGTTGCCAGTAACACAGATGTCCCTTGAATGCACTCTATTTTAAATAGAGGTGAAAGGCTAAGGAAAATATAAAAGAACCCACCTTTAATATTTCAATTTAACAATAACAAGCAGGGTGTGGCCACCCTGAAACTGCAGCTTGTCAAATGCTTGGGAGAAGGGAAGGGTGGGAAAGCTCTCTGCTTACCAGTTCCACAGTCTCGTTAGTAAAAACACATCTGACACCAGTGATTGTGGCCTGAGAGATACAGTGAGAATGGGTGGTGCTTTCAGTAATTGCTGTGAATAAACAGTCTTTCTAGTATGAGGAATGTAGCCATGGAATAAGCAGTTCTATGAGTGTTAATGTACTTATATTTTAGAAACTGTGCATGAATTCTTGGCTGTTAAAAAAAAAAAAAAAATTAAAATACTTTTTTGCCCTCAAGGGCACTGTGAGAATCTGCACATAAAGATTATCCTGAAAGTTTCTTCCTCATGCTCACTTTGCTGTCCTTAAGCTGGACACTGTCATATTTTCAGTGTTTAAAATGAGACTTGCCAGCTGCAAGTTACAGAAAATGCTGTCGTTCCTATTTGACAGTGGTTTAACAGTAAATGAAATTCACAGGAATGTGGGAAGGTCAAAGACTGAAAAAATGCACATTTTACACATGGATAATCCTCCCTGGAATAACCTGGACCTCACAGACATTTGGGTTTGAGGGGTTCTTTTGTGTGTGTGTGTGTGTGTGTGTGTGTGTGTTGTTGTTGTTGTTTGGGGGGAGTGTTGGGGTTTTGTAGTGTATTTGTGGTTTGGTTTTGTTTGTTTGTTTTTAATTAGAGAATAACAATCTGAACTTTCTGTGAACTGAAAATTTAAGGCTTAAATAATATGTATTTACCTGAAATCAGCTTAGTAGAAGCTAAGCTAGCTTTATCCTAGCCCTGGAGGGGAAAAAAATCATGTATATTTCCAGCCAGAATAGACTTCCAGTAACCCACAGTCACCCAGAACTTGCTCTCCAACATATGAGGTCACCTGGAACAAGAGCTCGATTTTTTGAATTCTCCTTTTATTGGGATTTATTCATTTAGTTCTGATTGAAGAGGAGTTAGAAATGAAGAAAAAAAACCTGAGTGCTGTATAGAATCACAACTAATGTGTTCTGCTGTTCCAGAAGACTCTACCAAATAACTTCCATTCTGTTTTATCTAGCTATGAAGGAATTTTATTCTGAGAAAAGGGAGTATTTTTCGGAGTGTGTAGCATGGTTGAGTCTCTGCCATAAAATAGACTATTCATTCCTCCAAAAATGCTACAAGCAGGTTGTAGTGAGTCTAGTATCTAGACAGATTTTGTCTGGGCTCGTCCAACACATGGAAAAAGTATTTCATCTCATTTCTTCACAAACTGACATCACAAAGCCATATGATTTATTTTTCCTGACATGTTGTTGTGTTGTTCAGTACTGGATGTAGTCTCCCCTGACTTTGGAACAAGCTGGTAGGAGTGAGCAAAACTCTTTCCTTTTCACAGTGAGAAGGAAAAACGAGATCATAAAAGAGAAGGTTAACTACAGAGTAATGATTGGGCTCCTTGTACAGAAATGTCAAGCACACCTGAAGTAAATGACTCTGGTAAGGCTTGCTAGCCACCTACCATACAGCTATTTTTGTTGCTTTCTATACCTCAAGGCCTCCTACAATAAATTCTCACCTAGAGAGAATCTAGTGGGCTGTCAACTTGAACAAATTAGTAATGCTGCTAATGGCACAAAATAACAGTACCTTCCCATCTGGGTCATCTTCTAATCAAAGCAGAAAAAGATCAAACCCCTTTCAGAGATAAGCAGCACTAAAACCTTGCAGGGAAACTAAATATTACAGCTTTTTGCTCCTGCAACTTCCAGTTGGGTGGGGGAGGAAGGAAGATCTGCAGCCAGCCCAGAGAAGGCTGTAGTGTTTCTGGAATGAATGGGAAGTGCAGGGGTGTAAAACTTACTGCTGTCTTAGACAGGAGTCAGGCTTTACTTGAACAAGGGAGATCTATTTCAGAGTTCACTATTGAACTGTGAAGGTAAAAGGAGAACAAAATTCATTACAAAGATGTTCAAAAGGTGTAAAAAGCTTGACTTAGCACTATTCTTTTGTCTCTGTGATTCTCTTCAATCTGGTACCCAAGTTAGCAGCGACCTCTTTTTACACTGATCCAGTTTGCTTAACAGTTAGCTCAAATCTCTGCATAAGCAGCACCTGAGAAAAGAAGTAGGGACACATCTGAACCAAGAAGTAAATCAATGATGGGAAAATTCAGGAAATGCAATGATTGTAGAGGATCCTGATAAAATGAGAGCAGAAAACCCGCAGGCAGAAGCAAGCCCATCATAAACGTGGGACCACCAGAGCTTCCCCCCTGCAACAGAGTTTACTTTGAAGGAGTTAGAAAATAATTTATTCTAGGACTATAGCTCTTATTTTTGTCAAGGGCTACTGCAAAGAGATCACAGTTTCCTTGAATTTACAGCTGACAAATCAAAGGTCTTTTCATATATATCTTATCAGAACTGGGACTGCTGCTTGCTCGCAGAGACTCAGATGACTGGCAGGGAATTATCGGTCTCCTCTCATGTCTTTTATCATCTTTTGTGAACCAAGATGTCTGCATATGATTAGATATCTGGGCCTCAAAAGTAATTTTTACAAAAAAGAGTGCCAGTAAAATGTGACCGCTTAAGTGGTCCTACAAAATGCAAAGGGCAGAGGAGATGGGTGATCCCTCATAACTGAAATCCTAATTATCGTTAATCAACCACGAGTTAACTGTGAGTCACAGCACATCAGGAGTGCAACCATGGGCCTCAGGAGATCTGAGCTTAATTTCCTGCTTTATGGCAGATCTCACTCTCTGAAGCTAGACAAGTAATTTAATCACTGTTGGCCATCTCCAACACGGGTGATCAGCTCCAACCTTTTGCCTCTGCTGCCTCTGCAGACTAAAGGCTCCCAAAATGTGGCAGTCTGTCACTACAGTGCCTAAGCTCTGTACAGCCTGATTAGACATGGGGCCCCTTGCACAGTCATCTGGCAAACACCATAACACAGTTCATAAATAATAATGTTTTACAATAGCCCTTTTCTCCGGTTCCCAAGGAGAAGACGTAACACTTTGTGTTAAAGGAACAACTCTCATCTGGTAATATTAAAAGTGTTCTGAACTGCTCTCTAGTCACCCGAGAAGTCATATGAAGTTGTAAAATCCCTTTCAACAAGTTGGTGTGATTTTAACCTGTCTTCAAGTCCGAGCTTGGAAATTCTTCCTTTGAAGAGAGTTCCTTTGAACAACTAAGGTATGAAATGAATTTCTCAAAATGTTCATGGTCTTTCAGGGTTCCAGGCTTTGTTCTGATATTTATCAATGCCTTTTGGCTTGCCAGAGTCTTTCTGGCTTGAATTCATCATTTAAGAGGGGAGGACAAAGTCAGCTATTCCACGTACCTTCAATTCAAGGTGATTTATTGTATGTGCACTGCAAAATGACAGCAATGACTGTCTGAACTGTCCAGGCACAGAGAGCTGTTTCTGTCAAATACTTATGGTATGACTGAACACATGCTCAAAGTAAGATCTTTGTTTAGTAAATATTGAATATTCCCTAGTCCTTTATATCCTGTCGTCATTTCCTTTGTACAGCTTGCAGCTGTAGTTTCAAGCCGATGTACAAAAGTAACTGGTTAGGCAGAGTTCATAAGTGTGTTTAACTATGTAACACAGATATTTTTGATGTTTTTTCCTCTCAACAAAATTCTTGGAGTTCTATATCCAAACTGTATCCTGCATCCAAACTGGCCGACACCAACATTTTCTGTGTATAAGTCAGTAGATTCATTCATTACACATTTAGTGAGTATAAATATACTGTAATGCACATATAAATCTATAAATATATGTGCATATACATAAATATATATAAAAAAGTAGGGAACTTGGCTTCCATGTAGTCAGTTTGTGGTTTTGGAAAGCCACAGGCTCTAGGGTGGAGATAGCCATTGTGTTACATTAGCTATTTTCTCACAGTTTAAGAAGCAGCAACTCAGAACACTTTGGTCCAGGCAGTAAAACACCCAACAGGAAAGCAGTTCCTCCATGTAAACCCATGTGTTTCACCGGGCCTCTGAAAAGAGGTGGGTGGAAGGGGATGTTGGCTAATTCACAGGTGATCCCAGGTTCCTGTGAGTTGGGCAGGAATGGGGAAAGAGGGAAATTGTGAAGTGGTGAAGCCTTGTGAGATGGAACGTGCACCGAGCTGTGTGAGACGTGGAGGGTAAGGAGGACTGTTCACCCTCAGTCTTCACAGGACTCGCTCCATAATTCCTGTGTGTGTGTTGGGTTTCAGAACAAACATGGAAACCACAATATTGCAGGGTGGTTTCGTCAGTTTTGAGTTGTGGGCAGAGCACACAGGTTTTGGCTTGAAATCTTCATTTTATTTTCTGCCCAATTAATACTGAAATGGATTTGTTTTCTTGTGATTTTTTTTGGTTATGTTCTCTCCCTCCTGCGTGTTTCCGTTCTCTGAGTTGAATGTGCAAGTGGTTAACACTGAGTTAATTAATTGAATAGTAAACATCTGTGTTAGGGCTGCTGCCTCTCTCAGTTCTCACTCTCTTTTTAAGTTGTGCCAGAGGACTTGGGCTCTGTAGGGCTAGACAGAAGAGGAGTTTGGATGTTGTTAACAACTCTAAGTTAGGAAATGTACTGAAGGTGTAAGCACCACGCAAATATGCTGCTGAGCAACTCTTACAAGGCAGCATGATTCAGCTCAGTGGCTTACAGGTGGAAGGTAAACCATTATTTTCACTTTTTGTGCCTTGTAGAATTCATACGTGCTTCAGAGTTGGGGGATGAAACCTGCAAATTCTGAAAATATTTAAACTCATAACTTCCTAGGAGTTGTTCTATAAATGATACCGGAAAAGTCACAGAAAAAAAAAGTAATAAAAAACCCCTAAACAAACTGACCAGCAACTTAGACGAGGTGGAATTCATGCTTAGTTCTCTGGAAAGACTCCCAGCCTATGCACAGCAATCCTGAAAGGGTTCAGCAAACAGCATCCTATTTTCCATCCTTACCAACTCCAATTGTTGTGATTCATCCAGAGATGGTTTTTTCCAGTGTTAAGATAATGGAACAGCACAATCTTCCATGAATATGAAAGTTAGAGCCTCTGACTGAAATTGAAATTATTCTTTTGACAGAGTAGCAAAAGAAGGATGATAAGTAATATTATCACACCAAGGCAAGCAATAGATTTCCAGTGTCAAGGGTATCAAACCAATGATTAGCATATTCAGTTGCAAATTAACCTCATTAGAAATTGTAACTGTAAAATCTGTTTTGAAAAATTACTTCAAAACTGAACTTTACTCCAGACAAATGGCTGCAATTTGACCTCTTTGTAATAGCTTTATTTTTTCCCCTTTTACTTTAATTCATTATGATGTCACCCATAAATACAATAATCTGTGTCTTCTGCCAAAATACTTCACAAAATATTATCTGTCTTCCAGGGGGAGTGGGGAGGGGAATTCTGTTTGGTTTTTTTAAAAAGTGAATTAAAAAAGAAAATAAATATTTTATAGAATATGTTGTATTTTGTGATTCAACACTCTGAGGCCATGTTAAGAATTAAGAATTGTTTTATTGGTGTTTCAGTGCCAGTTCATTTACATCACTAATTATGTTGCAGAAATAAAAGTGCTTCATGAAGGCTCAGACCCTGGATCACAGCCCACAGCTTCACAGTCGTATCTCCTCGTGGGAATTTTAACACAGTATTCCCCCAGGTTCTACAATTGGGTCAGCAGCTCTCCTGGGAGCTCAGGCATAGACAGGGCTCTGTGGGAGTTGGACAGCTTTAGCACTGCTCACAGACACTACCCAGGGTACAGGAAGGGAATATCTATTTATTTTCTTGGGGCAGAATACAGAGTAGGAGCAGATCTGTATAATGGCTTTTCTGCTGCACAGTTCCCCAAGGCTATTGCTCAGCTGGAAGCAAGAGTGGGTGAGTCAGCAGTCTGTCTCTGTCCTTAAGGTGTCCTTATTCTGTGCACTATTTAGGCAATAAAACTGTAAGATTTTTCATTCAGATCCATGATATGTGGTGGTGAACGTGCTTCACTGCTATTTCCAGAATAAAAAGTTGTCAGTGTAGCAAGAAGGGTAGCTCTAGCAGCACAGATTTTGAGGAGTAATTTTTTCTTTCTTTTCTTAAGACTCTGGATTAAGCTCTTTCAGTGTTATCTGGCTCTCTCACCTGTTCCAGCTGCACTAGCAGGGCTATATTTAGTTTGCAAGGTTCAAGGTTAGCTTGAGGCTGGGCTCAGACCATGGTCAAGAAATGTAAACATGTGAAAGGCATGTGAACACGTTTGGGAAATGCCATATGGTGTTCTTCCTCCTCCCCATCCTTGCTAGTGAAAGCACACTGACATTTTTCAAGTGAATTCTCTAGGAAAGAGCAGATAAACACCAAGACAAAACTGCAGCATAGCCAGGCTCAGGCTCGGATGAGAGATTAATCCCTCCTCTGAAAACCTTTATCAGGCCAAGCTTACGTGGGACTGGTGTTTGCTGACTTATTGGTTCTGCCTGTCCTTTGTGAATCATGGAAAGAAACATATCCCAGTGCTGTCAGAGATGCACTCAGGCTGCTTTAACCTGTTTATAGTGGCTCTTGGGGTATGTCTGCTTGGCTCAGTAGAGATACCTGTTTTGGCTACAAACAAGTTTCCTCCAGAGCCTGAAGCAGGACAGCTGTGCCAGCGGGGCTTTGCATAAGACTAATTGTCATGTGCTGCTACCTCAGTGTGGCCATGCTCTGGGCAGTGCAGTCCTGCTGCCTCGTGCAGGAGAATGGAGGTAATTCTCAAACAGTTCTGCCTTGTGGGGCACAAAGCTTTGCTGTCTTCAGATGTGCTGAGGATTTCTTCTAATTTCAAACTTTTTAGTTTCTGTAAATGCTTCGGCTTATTGTTGCCTTTCATTTTGACAGGAGACAAACTCACATCCTTCCCACCAGAGGAATCAGCCCTCACTGCTGCTAGCAGTGCTGAACTATGGTCATGCAATGGAAGAGTTGGGGATCTGCCAATATCTCAGTTTCCGATAAAAGAGACTGACATCCAGCACTCAGGTATGATGCAATGCTCCTGTTCCTGCTCTAGAGATTCTATTCTGATAGACCAAAAAGCCCAGCATCGTGCAGGATTGCCCTGGGAGCCCCACTGCTTACTGGGAGTGGCTGCTCTCAGTCCTTTTCTCCCCAGTTCTCCCACTAGTCCAGAGCCTTCTCCTTTCCACCTCACCGCTTTCGAGAGCAGCTGCTGCCCACCAAAAGTATGTTGTATGGGCTCTGAAGAGGGCAAGAGATACACGTTTCTAATGTAACAGAATTGCATAATTCTCAGGACTATTGCTTTCTTCATCTCCAGGGAATTCAGAGTTGTATTGAAATGCCCAATTTCCTTAGCTGATTGGCCAATTTAAAGGACTCAGTTCCACAAGCAAGTCTCCTGTGCAGCATGTGACTGGCTGGATGGTACCCCCCATGTCGATTTTACTTTGAAGAACTGGGAACACATCTGCAACTTCTAAAAGTTTAAATTTATTTTGCTATTTTTTGATTCCTCGTCTGAAAATTCCCCTGGTAAAAACATTAGGCTAGCTTTTATCTCCTTTCCTGCTTCCTCAGCTGCCTCCAGCCCATTTGAGCTGTACCTCTTGCCAGCCTGGTTCGTGTGAGTAAGTCACAGAGGTGACCCAGAATCACCTAAATCAAAGTTAAAATTTATATTTGTAGCCACATTTTCTAAGGTAAAGCTCATCTACTTTTTTTCCTTCATTCTTATCCCTGCTTTTTTTTTTTTCACACTTTTAGGCACAGCTCTATGAAAGCTGGTTTCAGTGTTGATGTCAAAATTTAACAGTTGGCATTTGGTCTCACTCCCACTCTGCATTTCTTTATTTCTTTCGCAGTGATCCTACAACTGTGTGTGGGCTTGTGTTAGAAACCGGATCACTGAAATGGTACAACATTTATCGAGGGAGGGATGGGGGGAAGGGAGGCAGGGAAGGAGGAAGGGAGGACAAGCTTGTTAAATTGACTTCACCAAAGTCTCATAGAGGAGCTTCCTTCTCTCCCTGCATGACTTTCTCTCCCTCCTCCTCTATCTTTGCCCACCTGAGCAGTCCCACCTGCCACCTGTAGATCACATTTCTTGTAACCAGCTCCTCACACCCTGTGTGTACAGATGTATAACATCATGTTAACAAAGTTTTCTGTCTCTGTCTTGTGCACCTTTTCACCAATACAGAGAAAAGTTTACTTGTACTGCTGGGGCATGCAGCACACAGAAAACAAGCAGCACATCAGGTTAAACCAACTGCAGTTCTGTGTTGTAAGGAGGATGTGTTAATGGGGCTTTTCAGGCAAGTCCATCAGCCTCTGAGCGCTCATGGGGGATGCTGGGTGGTATAATGATAGAATTTTCACATGACCAGAATTTCATTACATCATTTGTTAGCATATGGAATACCACAAGGGAGTTCTACTTTATTTAACATAGTAACAATGAGCAGCTGGCTGCATTACAGTCCTCTGTGTCAGAGAGGATACAGTCAAAATATATTAGTCTAGTTTAAAACATTCAAATTACTTTTTTGTAGGCTGGCCAGTATGCCCCGTGAGTGAACAAAAACAAGGAAAAGGCAACTCAATAGTGGAAATAAAATGTCAAACATAATGAGAGCCTGAGCATTAAGCAGAAGAAATGTTGCCATGAAAGGTGTTAGAGGGATTTAACCTATTTAAGGGACATGGATTTTAAAGGTGTCTGGTTTCCAGGACTGCTCTGTTGTCTACCAGGACTTTTAAGCCAAGAGTTATATATGATACAATGTTGATATCACTATTCTGATAAAATTATGATTTTACTTGCCTGAAAATTCCAGTGTTAAAAATGTCAGCTGTTAGCTGATTTTGTAGCTCTGTGAGTTTAGCAGGGAGACATTTGATCATTCCCAGCTACTGGCATTGCCTCGTCTATTAGGGTTGTTCTGCAGCATCTCTGCTCCAGCCATATCAGACAGCATCATTGCTGCTGCAGTGAGGGCACCAGACATCTCTGACAATTTTGATGTCTATTATGTAGAGAAATCTGGACTAGCACTGTGTGATGTGCCCCAAAATCTGCCACATGCAGTTGCAGCCCCTGTAATGGCTAACAGGCTGTGAGCTGCTTCTTTCTCTGTGCAGCCTTTATCAGGTTTCCTAGTTTTTCCAAGTCTCAGCTCACCAACTAGAGAATTAGGATTAAGCATAATTTTCTCATGTATTTTGACAGATGGAAAGAGTTCTGTGATCTATTCCATAGAAAACCAGAAATATCCTGCACAAACTCCCATTCATGTAGGATTTTTAGTGTTTACTCGAGTACATGCAGTATAATACAACTTAATAATTGGAAGAAAGGGACTTAGATGTCACTTCTTGACAGGTTGTGGTATTACCCACAGACCTTTTCAGAATGCTTTGCAAATGTAGTTTTACAAGCTGAAAAAGGACACTGTGTTCCCACAGTTGCTGTAAAAGATCTTTTCATAGTATTAAAACATGAGACTGACAGGAAGCCTTCTCTCATGATTGGCCTGATTTTTTTGTTGTTTTAAGTACGCATGGTTATACCTTGGCATTTGTATTTTTCTAATAGCCAGTAGAATAACATTGCCATTAGCTTTTCTTGCCTTTAGGCACAGTTAGACTTATTCAGCATGTCCAATCTCACAGGAGCTGGTGTCTTTGGGCATTGGTGTTTTCACTGCTTCTTCCCCAGCTCACCTGCTATTCTGCTTTGGAGGCAGATGGTCAGAACAAAGAAAGGGTTTCCAGATTTGGCCTTACAAACTGCTGAATGAACAACCACTTGAGGTTTTGTTACACATTTAAATGTAACTTAGTCGTACTTAAATGCCCAGATGAAGGGGGATTCAAAATTGGGAAGGGAAAGAAAGAAGAGCAAAATGCAGCAATAGTCTTGAGGTATCATCTTCAAAGGAGGTTTTCAACAAGATGTCCCTGTTCAACGTTGAACAATTGTATAAAGGACTGAGTGATATCTTACCGATTTTTTTTTTTCCTTCAGAAACACTTTTCTGCTCTGTGGAAGACATTGAGAGGGAAATGCTTTCCTCAGCCCCAGACTGAAATGAAACAAAATTCATCTTTTTAGTTCCTCTGAAACAAATACAAAGAGACTGACATTGTCTCACATCTTACAGTCATTGATGGGGAAAGAGAGGACTGAAAGTGGTCAGGGTTGGTGAAATCTGCCTAGTGCATTGACTTTCTGCTGCTCGGGTCCATAACTGACATGCACTTTTAGAAATGGATTGGAAAACACAAAATGCAAAGGTTCTGCCAGTCTGCAGCAAGAAAATTACATTCCAGCCTTTCAAGCAGGAGATGTTGAAACACAAAGCTGATGTTCTTAAACACAGCTCCTTGTGCAGAGGTGTTAAATTGGTTTATTTACCTAACACAAACATGACTAGAATCTGTGAGAAGGAAGGTGCCTGCCTCCTGCAGCATCCTGGCTGAGGAGACAGGCAGTGGGATGTGCAAGCAGTGCTGGTTAAAGGAGGGATGAAAACAGTAACTTGACTCATCTTGGTCTTTTGATGGGGACAAGTGAATTAGAATAAGAGATGTAGCATTTCATGTTGGCTTGAACATTTCCAATTACAGAGAGGACACAAATGTAAGAAAAATTTTATTATCTTCAGAATAATGGAGAGATTTATTATGGTTTTTGTGTGACATCAAATGCTGTAATTAAGACTCCACTATAAAAACAAGTGTGACGAGCTATTTTTAAGGTTCTCAAACTCTTTGACGAATTCTCCTTTTAAGCTTTCTTGCTTCCCCTAACAGTGGAAAAAAATCATATGATGTAAAAAACCCCATAATCGCAAGCCCTTATTAAGCTTGTTTTAAAAAAAGTAGAAAATAAAATACATAATCTGATTCCATTTTGCATAACTTAACAAAAATAAGTTTAGAAGCACCACAGTAGAGCTCAATGGGAAAAAGTAGCTCCTATATAGCTTTTCTAGGCCAACATTTTTAGATAAAGAATAGCTTAACACAGTTGTTGCCTAAAATTATGCATCCTAAGTATTTCAGCACTGAAGAGCTCACATGTATTGCTTGATATTCCCCTTTTTGCAATTTAGCATTGCCATTATAAAAAGGCTTTGATGTATTGTATCACTTTAAACAGTCAATCACTCTTCACTATTTGCTCAATGCATGTTTTGCTATATGGGGACAAAACCAAGCATGTGCTTAATTGATGATTCAGTTCATCTGTCTGCAGTATTTCTGTAAATGCTGTGCCACAATGGACAATTCAGCCTGGGACATTCTGGTGCTCAGCAAGAGCTGATCCCGGGTGGGCTCTCCTACCTGCTGGGAGGATACTCAGGAGTTGGAGTTGTAGTGCTAAATAGCCTGCAAGTAAAACATTTTATAAACCAGACTGTATTTAGCCTCTGTGTTTTCATTATAGCTATTTTCCAGACACCGAAAGTTGAGATTATTTTTTGAAAGAGACTCCACAAGTATAAGCTAGAGCATAACGTTTTATTATTTGTAAATGTTAGATGTTTTATTGCTGAAGAGCACTATCAGAACTTTACAGAGGACGTTGAATTCAGTGCTGGTATGGGAAAATGATCCATCCTCCCTATGTAGAAAGGATTACGTCACGAAGGGATGGAAACAAAGAGCTCTGAGGGACTGGGATAGGCAAACTTCCCTCCATTCACAGGAAATGGGTGAAGCCTTGCTTGAAATTATTATTCAGACGTTTTGTGCTGTGAAGGAAATGTCTCCTGATAGCACAAGCTATTGGTTTCCTGTTGTGAACTAACAGTTTTGGCATAACCAAGAATGGACAGGAAGGGCAAATGATTGGGGGTCATTGGAAGAACTTATTTTAATGAAAAGACCAGACCAAGTAAGCGGGAAGAAATTTGGCCTGAAAAAACCCCTGAAATTAAAATGGGGGTGGGGGAAGGGAGAAGAAAAGGGCTCAGATGCTGACTGCTACAGTGGAAATAAGTCTTTGTGGAAAGAAATAATAATTAAAAAAATGTCCCCCTTGAAATGTTCACAGGGTTAGCAGGGAGAACACTGCTGTTGGGCAGGAAATATCGCAGGGGGAGAAAGCCCTTTGTGTCCTACCTAATTAAGAGCCTGCTTCAACAAATATATATCCGGCTTCTACACTGAGGAAAGCAATTTTTGGAAGCTTTCACAGATGCAGAACAGTTTGGGGGTTTTTTTTTACGACTAGGACCTTACAACAGAGGCACTTTCAAGTGCTCTTTTTCAGGCTGGGTGTATAAATAGCAGTGCCAGCAGGTCCCTGCACTGCCTGAGCACTGGGCCAGCTGAGTGTGCACCTTCCAGGCAACGGGAAAGGCTCACACAACATGTTCCTGCCTCGGGGAGGAGGCTTCCCTTGTCTCTCCTGAGGTCTTTGGGTATCTGGGCCACCTTCATTGACTTGCTGATGCCGTGCCAGGACTGCCCTGCCCCATGCACTGCTGTCTGTCACCCTGGCTCTTCTCTCACAGAACTGGTCACAGCTCCAGAGGCCATGGAGCCTTCCTCCTGGAGCATCCCAGGGGTGGAGGATGGCAGGGAGCACTCGCTGAGCTCCGTCCTGTCACTCACAGGGTTTAGCTGTCAGCAGCAAAAAGTAAATCTAAAAATCTCTGCAGTGTGGCAGACTCTTCTTTTTAAAATGGCAGCCTAATTTTCACTTGAAGCATTCAAAGTGCTTAAAGGCTATTTCTAAAATCGATGAAATCTGCTTGGACTTTTGTGTTATGTACTTTTGGAGCAAGCATTTTCGCCCTTGCAAAGGTTATTTTGACTGTGTGGAAATTCAGGTTGTAGGAAATGGCTGCCTGGATCAGAAAAAAAACATGAAAAGAGTCACTTTGTTTTTTGCTGATTCTTAAAAGGCTGCCCCTAAAGA
The DNA here is from genome assembly GCA_013398115.1 of Falcunculus frontatus. Taxonomy (NCBI): domain Eukaryota; kingdom Metazoa; phylum Chordata; class Aves; order Passeriformes; genus Falcunculus; species Falcunculus frontatus. The sequence continues at coordinate 105,367 of VZRV01000006.1, forward strand.
GTCTTTTATGATGCCAAACCCACAAGAATTCATAAAAATGTGCCTGAATTTGGTTTTGGATTTAATTTATATAGAATTTTTTAACCCATATACAACATTTCTGCTTTCTACTCTTAGAAAAATACAAACTTCAGTCACATTGGAATCATGCTTTTTTTTAACATCTCCTTTTAAATATTTTTGTTCCATTTAGGACTGCCAGCATTACCATGGAAACCCCCAAAAATAAAGACTTTCCCAGCCTTGTGAGAGTACACCTGCAAGAGCAAGAATTGCCTATCAAAAGTGACTTCTTGGTTATGGGTGTCACCTAAGGACATTTTATGTGGTCAGTATGACTTTTTCTCTCAAAATACATTGAAATTATATTCTTAGCATTGATACAATTTGGTATCTTGCCACGGACCAGTAACAAATGTCTGTTGCTATCCAATAGTGCTCTCTTTAATAGACTATCTGTTTCAAGAGAAAAACCAGCTCTTGACAAACTGTCGACTTGAGTTTGGAAGCCCTGAAATAACAAGATGAAATAAGCACTCATCTCAGTGAGACAAACACGTAAAATGAAGATCTAATAAGCTGTTTTAATATAAATCATTCCACTGGCTTCAGAAGGACTTGGACCAGAGTTACAAAGGGAATTGCAAGAATTCATCTGCTGCTTCCTAGTAGAGAGGTGGAGCATATTTACTAGTGAGCAGTTGGCTACTATCAAAATGGATCTGTTTAGACTTTTCAACGTTGCTAATTTTTTTTTTTTGTTATAGAATTAAACAGTTTGATCTGAAATTTTACGATTGCAACTAGTTCTGTGCAGTTTTCAAATTAACAATAAAAAATTTTTAGTTAATTACTTAATTAGCATGTATCTTTTCCAAACAGAAGGCAGCTATGGTGGTAATAGATATGGTGGTAATTCAGGTAATCTGGCAGTATCTATGAATAATATTTCAAGACAATGTTCTTGTAATAACAAGCCCTCAAACCAACAAGATATTTTCATTCTTTTGGTGCCTACTCTCTGTTCTTAACTATATGAATTGTATATTCTGCTTGCCAAATTGTTAAAATTTCCAGTACATGAAGGCTTTTGATTTGCATACCCTTCTGCAGTGTAGTGGCAATTTGAAAAATCTCCATCTGTAATGAGTGCCACTGGGAAAATAGAGACTTTCTCATTTGTTTTTCTGTATTAAGGACTTTCCATGATTCCAAAACCAATGAAAAACTGAACTTTAAAGAATGCTAGAAATACACCTTTGTGTTATTACCAATAGCACAGGAAAATCACCTACATATTTTTTGTTGTTTTTTAGGCATACTGGAAAACCTAATTTAAATGCATTCAGGTGTCACCAAGATTTGCTTTTCAGTGCTGTTTTAATGAGCAAAGTCCTTGGAAGAACTGTTTTTCAACATAGACAAACCTCAGAAATACTAACTGTAACATCTCCATGGTATGTCTAATACCAAATGATCCTGTTCAAATCAATAGACACCTTGGAAAATTAGATGCTATTCCACGTGAACAGGAACATCAGACCTCAGCTCTCCAGGAGTATTGAGGTACTGAAGGAAAGAACAAATTCAGTCCTCAAACCAAGTGTTTGCAATACAAAGCTGAGTGTAAAGAGGGAGAGATTCATTCAAGGAGAACATTTAGTTGTACATGACAAATTAGTGTCATGACTGTTCCACTGTAATCTCATCAGAATATTATATTTTTGCAGGACTGGAGCTTCCTGTTGCACAAATGAAAAATCTTACCAAAGAAGTCTGGCGTTTGTAAGAAGAAATCCTTCCAAAAGTACACAGCTACTATCAACAAGGTAGGAGAGTGCTGAGGTAATTTTTGCTGAATTTACCAGCTTTAGGTATCTATCAGAGTTCTGGATGTTTGCAGTCAATAAGGTTTCTGTGTCACAAGAGAAATGTTTCCCCAACAAATGCTGATTCAAATGCTGTACATTCCCACTGCTTCAATTTTTGCTCTAGGCTAAGGAGATGATTATTTAGTGTTGCTACAAGCTGTCATATCACTTATGCTGCTCACCAAAGAGGTGGTTGTGTTTCAGCGTTAGGCAGGGAGTGTTCCTGTGTGTGCATTTGTGCCCAAAAGGACCATTTCAAGCCTATGTTTGTTGATACCCTTTAAGGTTGATTGTTGTTGCAGATGGCAGCAGAATTTGAATTTCCCTGTGAAGGTGGGTAGGAGTGGCAATCAGATGAACCTGGGAAAGGGTTATAAGTGTTTTAAATTCTTATGCGGCAAAAGGTGTGGAAACTGTGGATAGGTTAAATGCGTGAAGGGTTACCATGCAGGGTTAATTTTTCAGGAATGAAGTGGAGAAATTATAATGAAATTAATTGTAGTGGAATTTGTAAACTGGCATAGAATTGAGGTCAGTCATTGTAAAATTATTCCTCTTCCTTTGGCTGGATGCTCTGCACAAGCTGCTATTCCCCCCCCCCCCAGGGTT
>VZRV01000006.1:107879-126122 GCA_013398115.1 Falcunculus frontatus
CCCCGAGTGTTAAAATCACTGCTTTTCATTTGTGCGTGCTTTCTGGAACTGATGAGATTAAAACAGCATAATACCACTTCAGCTCAATAGGGAATGATTGCAACTGAAAAGCATTTATTTATTTGATGTGAATCATTCTGTAGCACATTTCAGTTCCATACTGTAGAGGAGGTTTCTGTCTTTTCAACATTTACTTAAATAGGAGAAGCAAGAAGATGTCCCTGCCCCTGGCCCCTTTGCTTTGCTAATGCAGGTGACACACACCTCACTTTACACTGCTGATGTATTGCAAGAGGACATCTAGGATAGTTTCAGCTATTCCAGTGTTCATTGTTACCACATCAAGTCTTTGCAGTTGTTTATGAGGATGCTGGTCAGTGTAAAAAAGAAATCATTACGTAATATCAGTATCACAGAAAAGGTTACAAACAAAGAAAAAAGAGTGAGTTTTGTTGTAAAGTCACTGTCTGTTGGCTCCGCCTTGCTAGTAGTTTTTAAAATGAGCGAGACATTAAATAGCCCCAGTTTTGTCTAAAAATAAAGTAGATGCTTTATGGGGAGAGTTTTCTCCTAATTAAGAGGACAGGTGACTTGTGGGGAGAATAACTTACTATTATGGTAACCATAATATTTGATTTTTAGCTGTATTAAAAAACACTGCCCCTTTAATGACAGCTTTCTTACACTAATGCACAGATTTGCTTTTTTTTTTCAACTTAGTTAACAGTTCAGATCAGATCCTTTTATTCCAATTTACATACATGCCAATCATTCCACGATGGAACTAACAATGGTATTGTAGCAAGAGCGAAACAGAGTTTGTACAAAAAGAACATACACCAAAAAAATCTTTTTTTAGGCCAATTAATGTAACTGGAAAGAACAGGCAGGCTTTTGGGCTCAAAGTCCTTTCTCTGGGTCTGAAAAGGAGTGGCAGCATCTAAGATAGAGACAAGATTAGGCCCAATTCCTCTTACTTTAATCTAATTATGCTAGTTAGGCCACTTGAGAGATAAGGATACATAGCATGTGTAGAGCAAAGCTCCCTTCCACATGACAGCAATCAAACTCTGCTGGGAAAAGCTGTGTTGCAAGGAGAGCTGCACAAGCCTGTACATCATTTTCCAGAGAGCCCTGGGGTCCCTAATTGCTGGCGTGCACCCAGCCATAGTCCAGCACACACAGAACTCAGGCCCAGGCACTGCAATCCAGGATCTGGAGTGTTCTCACACCAGCCAAATTAACATCACAACCCAAGGTTTGCTCCCCTGGACCTGTGGCTCCCTCAGTGACTGTCTGACTACTGAGAAACCCGAGTCTTCTCAGAGACTGAGAGCAGCTCAGTGCCTGTGATTTTGGGAGAGTGTCCCCATGAGCTGGTGGGTGGATGAGATTCCAACCAGGCAAATGGATGGATTTCCAATATTCCTTGGATTCCCTGCCCCTCTCAATGTACTGCTACCACCAGGCTCATTTTTCAGCTTGATGAATCTAATGATTTTGGCAATGGTTGTGGCTGCTCCCAATCATTCTTTTAACAATTTCCATTACCCTGGCCAGTTATTTTCAGGGTCTTGGCCTTTTCCTTCAGAACTATGTGTTTTTATGTTTCAAGATCTCTGAATAGCAACTTGTACAAGAATGTCCCTTTGTGTCTGCTCCTCATCTTGGAGCAGTTTACATACAGCAAATACCTTTTGAATGGGCTTGTGACAAAGTGACTCAGGCACTGCTGCTCTAAATGACCTTCCCACAGACAGTGAGAAAAAGGAGACAAACATCAGCTCTCCATTTTGCTGGACAGGGCATGCACACCAAGCAGACAGGTAGAAAGTAATGTGGTTTTCATAATGGTGTCAGTAGCAGACCCCAGCTGTTCCCTCTGATACAGCACACATAGGGACTCCCCAGACAGGGCTGGTTTCAGCTCCATTTTACTCTACAGTTTTGTTTATCTTTAGGGTTTTTTTTCAGCCCCAACAGGCATCTTCTTGTGTATTTTAAGCTGAGAGAAAAGTCAGCAAACAAAAACTGAGTCTACACAGGCACCCAGAAACAAAGCTGTCATTATAGGATATGCAACTGCTTTTTCTGAAGCACTGCTAAGTCTTATTCTCTCAGATCCGTACAAACTGTCCAGTTCATGTCTTAGAGCACTGGGGGAAGAAAAAGTTCCCAAACGTGCTTGAAATACTAAACTAGTCCCAGGAGGAAAAACCTAAACAAACATTATCCCCCTCACTGAACACATCCCATCCTTCCCTAACCTAGGCAGCCACTGACACTCTTATCACTTTCTGCCAGCAGCTCTGACTGTTCTGTTCTTCACAAGGAAGGCTTACACTGCTTGTACAGTTTTTAGTCACTCCTGTACATTGGATGCCTCAGTTACTGAGCCAGCTGTTCTTCTGATTCTTAGAAGGGCTTTCACAGAAAGGAATTCTGTATAAAAATGCTGCTGCCCTGAGACTAGGTGGTGACTAGTGGTGACTGGTCATTAGGTCACCCCCGGTGACTTGTGGTGACTGGCACCATTCGTTACACAAGGGGCCAAACAGCAGACAGAGATTTTAGCAGAATGGCTTCTGAGTGACAAGTTTCCTATTAACAATCTTTACCAGTGTAAGTACGTATCACAGTAAAATAGACCAGGCATCTCTAATTATCATTGCTAACTCACAAAAGTAGGGTTGGCTAGTCTTAGCTTCTCGACAGAAGAAGTTATAATAAGAATCAATTTTCGCCAAGCTGCACTTGGTGAAAATTATCAGTTACAACCCAAAATAAAGACATTTCAGATGCCATTTCCTTGAATATATGGTTAATAGTTTCAAATCTTAGAAAGCATGTGCCAGCTCCTCCCCATCATACAGCTGCACCGACTCCACAGTCTTTGGATTCAGTTCAAATCTTGTTTTCAGTATGACAAGAACTTTTGCCAACACTGTAGTTAAGCAACAAGAATAATTCCAGTAGTAAGACAGACATGAAAATACCTCAGCAAGCAGGTAAGGATCTAAAGCCCTGGGAAAGGCTGGGTAAGTTTTCAGCACAAATAGAACCCTAGCAAATTAAGCAGGTTTGCTTAAATTGTACCTGAGATGGCCACTCCTAGAAACAGGTCTTGAGCCACAACCTAACTTCTCCTTTCCAGGTGGCCCTTGCAGATAACCTGAATCAAAGCTGTCTAAAAGTGCCATGTTCTCACTTCAGACCACATCAGCCCTTATCAGAAAGGCCACAGGAACATCTTGTCTGGCTGGCCTCAAACTTATGGTCTCATCACAAGGACAGATGGGATGTGGGGAGGTGACAGGGACAAGTAATGCTCAGAGCTTGCCAGCACTGCAGGACAAGGGTCAGATGCTGGGAGTGAACTCAAGTTTTTCTCCAAGTGTACTGGTTAGTTCAGCAGTCCCAAATGTGATCCTGGGACCTGATCAGGAGTTTAATTCAAAGCAGTAAATTTGTTCTTTAGGCTGTACTCAACTCACAGAGCTTTTTTATCCACTGAATCAAGGAAAGCCCCAAAAATTACACATTAGGTATGCACAGTTTCATAGCAAATGCAAATACACACTTTAAATGTCATATGAATGCAGTGGATTGCATTCACAGCATGCTGGCAGCCTACTTAAATACTAGCATTTTCTTCTCTTAAATGCATATGTAATTTATAATAGCCAGCTTACATCAGGGAGCTCTTCATGCTCCAAGGCTGAAATACTTGTATATTATACTTGTATACTATACTACCCCCGAAGACTAATGCTAAAACAAAATAGGAAAATTCGCTCCCTAGAGAGAAGACTCCTCTAGGCTTTAAGGACATACATATAACTTCCAATTAAAGCTTTACAGAAGAGCTGATACGTGCAGTGTGACTACACCTCAAGACTGCCCCAATGTATGTCTGTCTGATGAGGTGCCTATGGCACTGCTGTAACATTACAAACATGTACTGGTAAATCCACCTCTGAATGCAGTTCATCTCTCTTGGGCATGAAGTTCATCTTTCACCGTGCAACATGGTCTTCTAAACAGAAGGAGAAAGAAAAAAAACATTTATCATTCTTGTGCCAGGCAGAGCTCAACTTGAAAGAAACCGGATGAAATGTGTATCATTCATCTAAGGAACAAATCCACACGACAGATTTGTCTGAGAGACAAGTGAATGTGATCCAGAAAAGCTATCCATTTCAGAACGGGAGGCTTGAATTCAGTCCAACCAGAAAAAGCATGCTGAGTAGCATCCATTTATTCAGAGTAGTAATGGTTTCTCCTAAAAGCACGTCGCCTCGATCATTGTGTTAAACATAGTATATATAACCAACAAAAATTCCCATCTTTGCAAATGCAGGCTATCTGCCAGTTCCACATTGGGATTTTTTTTCTAAATAGCTACTGCATAAGGGCTGTTGCCTGCAGAGCAGGTTTTGTGTGCTCAGACTACTGCGATCATCGGGTCTGAGTGCACAGTAAATGGAATTCACAAGCTTTTCCAAGTCACCTCCTGTGTAAAGCCCTGAACAGACAGTCCCAGAAGTGAAGTAAGGAGTAACTTCCCTCTCCGCCCCTTTGGGCAGTTCACATACATGCTTTTAGCAATACCTAAAACAAGAAAAACACCTACAGCCACTTCAGTGGGACTGATGGAAACAGAACGGAAATGAAAAACTGATTAAGTGGAGAGCCAGCTTCACATTCAGAGAAACTTCCAACTTTCGTTCCTAACGACTTTTTAAAAAGTGCTTCAGTTTTGCTTGTATTCCCTCTGAAAAAAAAAAAAAAATCTTGGCCCATGAGCTCTCAGTGCCTACACAGATGAAAGCTGTGAGAGGCCTTAAATGACTTCAGCAGGAAACTACTGGGAAGGGGAGGGGTCTGTTTTCTGACAGTCCCATTACACATTTCTAGGAAAAATCTCTTCAAGTTCTGTGGACGAAAACGAAACAGAATTACAGCACTGCCTCACTTTTGGAGACAATCAAAACAACGCTTTTCCTGCTCCCATGCCGGAGTGCTGCAAAGCAATCCCCTTCTTTTTTTAATCTCCCCTTCTCTGTCAGGATCTTGGGGTCAAGAATAGCACTTCAGATTGAAGAAATTGTTAGAATCAATGCATTCAAAATCTGCTCCAACAGGACCCATGTTTGTTTCAGGTAAACTTGAGGAATACTTTGTTCTGCAGTAGCATTCATAAATCCTTCTGCCATTTCCCAAACCCCTCACAAACTGTTTAGTGAGCTCAGGAGTTTTCTACTTAGCAGGGATGACAAAGCACTCGACTACTGCAAAACCACAGCAGGGGAGCTGAGCAATAACAGACGTCAGGAAACGTCACCTCCAGATCACTGGGGTGGAAGGTCATCCTCAAACAGTATTTCCACTTTTCCCCTCTTGGTGAATTGCTCTGGGAAAAATCCTCTTTTTTAGTGTAACATAGTTAAAAATTAGGAAGTCACCACCACTTGCACAAAGCTCCAATTGCTGGCCGTGTTGGGAATTTCAACTGATGTCTCCACCCAAGCAGCGTGTGGAGCCACTGTAATGGCTAAAACAATTCAGAGCTTAAAATGGAGTGATGTTGCAGCTCCAGCTGTTTTTATAAGTCAGTACAAGAGATCTTCGGAAGCATTAGAGAAGAAACAGAGGTGAATTATGGCCCCCAGTCTGATGATGTGCACTAAGGAATACGTGAGTGACAGTGTAAAAAGAAAGACACAAATGAAGCATCACTGGACAGTATTACACAGTGCCCTGCTCAGGACCAAGACAGCCACAAAAACATGATGACTGTTGGGACACACCTCATGGGAAACAGGTGCACTGGTTTTTATCTGTGCTTTTAGAAAAGGCACAGTCCTCAAAGGTGAAGATACATCACAGCCTGGGATCGACAATACAGCTCTTGTTCTGATGAAGAAGAAAGGTTCACTGTGAGCAGACTTGGCCCAACTGCCCCTAACAGCTCCTGTGACTCGATGTGCCCTACAAATCCCTCAGTTACCAGCAAGCTACAGCTCCCTATTTATCAGCTCATCCAAGATAACCCTGCAAGGGCTTTTTTTATTCCCTGAGAACTGAGCTGTACTGTTTGACCAAACAAGTCTCCACCTTCTTTCCCAGTCCTCACATGCAGACATCCAAAATCACTGGCAGGGCACAATGATGACAAGCATTTACCTTATTACCAAATATGTTTCCATGTAGGTCCCTACTTTTAAGCAGAAGATCTCAACTAGCTGCTGGTTCTGATGCAGATTTTTAGCAATTTAATAATTATTTAGTATTTAATGAGTATTTAGTAGTCATTTGGTAGATTTGCTGTCTATCTAGAGATGTTAGAGACAAAGAATTTATCCAGTGAAGAGACTCTGTCCCCACTGAAGACAGAAGGTGATTTACTACCAACATCAATGCTTCATATTTGCACAGTCTAGTGTGCTGTGTATTTTAAAAATAATTAAATAAATAGATAAGCAATGGAACTATTTGACAAGAACTAAAGAGGTGTGAGATAATCAAAACATTTCTGGGGCTTTTACCTCTAAAAACAAATTTAAAAGATTGCTTATAAATAATAAAAAATTCTGTGTTTCTTTGAAAAGTCAAAATACCCAAACCTCAGGTAATGCAGTTCTTAACTAACATTACAACAACCTCTCTCAGAACATGTTAAAGCTGTACATCCCAGTTTCATATCTGCAGGTAGGACTCACTCTGCAAACTAGACCTAACTAGGAACATTTCTGCTAAGTGCATTCTAAAAGGCTATAATTCCCCCCCAAAAAATGGTCTGAGAGAGAGAATTCTGTACTTTCTGGAGTGGTAAAATTAAACAGTTTGCTGTATAGTATACTTCAGGCTCACAGGAGTCCTCAAACACTACGACAAATACAGCAGCATTTAAAATTACTAGGTTGAAATTATCATCAATCTGACTTTGGCACAGTGCTAGCTTTTTCCCTTAGAAATAAATTTAATATCATTTCACTCTGTCACTAACCAGGATTATTTGATTCTGAAGACAAATTCATATAGCTGATAGCACTGAAGCACATAAACAAGCTGAGCACTTTTCTAAAATAAAACTGTAGGACGTCAATGCAAATCAACGGTAAAAATATATTTTAGAACGATGTAAGAAGTAGAATAACTTAGTTATAGAGCATCTTAATGAGTAAAAGAAAAATTGTTTTGCAGCCCACTTCTGAAAATTAAAGCAGTTTGCTTTTTCTCCCGTTGATAAAAAAAAACCTACTGTTTTTTGCCATAAACCCCCCAACATTTAACCTGTTATTTTTGATAAATAGACTTTGAAAAGAGCAACACATGAAGGAAGGCTTTCGTGAATCATGTAGGTTATAAATCTTTTTGGCAGCTGAAATTCTTTAAATTTTGGAATTAACAGTCCTGAGGTAGAAGGGCTAGTTCAAAGTTATTGAAAGAGGTGTTTCCATCTTACAGCATTTTCCTGCTGCTGTACTGTGAACGTTCTTTATGCTCTATTCTCTTGACAGGGGTGATTTTCCTTGGACATCAGTGGCTCATGGGAACTCCAGATCACTTCAGTAAAATGCAGCCTCATGAGGAAGAACCTGCAACATGTCAGAGATCACAGCCTTAAAAGGATCCAAACCCGGTCAGGAACTGCACCTTCCGTGAGTGAAACCCATCCATCTTCTAAAATCATCTCACAGGCGAGGAGATGTCCACAGTAACAGTAAATAAATCTTACAGCAACCCAGGTAAAACTGTGGCTAAGGCAATACTTTTGGGAAAAGCTTTTAAAAAGTACTTTGACTCTTTTTTTATCACGTTTCTATCAGATAGATTTACTAGATTTTAGAAGTTTGTTTTACTCAAGCTTCTTTCTGATCACCACTGAACATTTGCAAAGTGTATTTATCATCCAGGGAAAGTCTTCTACAGACCACCATTATTTTCAAAGGAAAAGGGAAAAACACAGTAAAGGCTTCAAAGATGTGACTGAATTATTTCATTCACAAGTGCAGCACGTGCTCTCTCTTCTGTAATGACACAGTACAGAAAACAAGATGTAATTAATGCAATTCCTTTGCCAAATGAGTGGGAACTTATAAAGAATTGGCACATAATTCTGATTTGAGCTTTCTTGTTTTTAACAAAACCAAACCTAATACAGAACAATATGATGTACTAACACGGTCCTTCACCATATTTTTCTTTTTCCCCCAATACAAGTGTCTGCAAAGTGCTGGGCCTGTAATCAAAGGACACTCAGTGTCCAAACCAGCCCTACTAACACAGCCAGACATTTCTGTGTACTATGGTACAGTCATGAAAGTGAACCAAAGAAGAACATTTGGTCTTTTGTTGTCTTACATACCAAGACAGAAAAAAATCATGGCTCTTCCTCTGTTCTACCCCATGAACAGATGTGGGTTTAATCACATAAAAAAGAAAATGCTCACAAGTTTCAGACTATGACTTTGATATTTAGGAGTAAAATCACTTTTTCAAAGCAAGTGATTTTTATCTAATTATCTTGAAACTGTCCATAAAAGGAAGACAGGTAGGGAATTGGATAAATACACCGAATAGGGTTTCCTTTGGAGTTATTTTCTTCAGTTGGAGAGAAAACTAAGGTAATTTTCATTAAAAAAAAACTTGTGGCAAGATGAGAAAAGAAGCATCAAGGTTCAATAGAGGAAAGTTATAGGAGATTCTTCAATAAATAGATATTACAGAGCAGTGTAAATTCAGATGCCTCCTCTCTTGCTGAACTCAGAGCTGCAGATCAACTCAATACACAAGGTTAGCAAACAGCAGAGTTAGGTAAAATAGAGGCAGAAAATGCCACACAAAAGCCCAAAAAGACACCTTAAGGGCTATAACTTTAAGCTGGCCACTAACCTACATCTCCCAGTATCCAGCTCCCCTGCCACCCCCTCAACTCAGATCACCTTATAAGTACCTAAGTCAGATTACCCTTCCTTCTGAGGGGCATTAGAGCTCTGACAATCTGTGTGTGAAATGCAGGTCCAGGGAACATGGATCACAGGCAACTCAAGACACATTTTGAGAGGATGTACCTGGCATGGAGGTGGCTGGAATTGGCATCCAGACAGAACAGGTATGTTTCTAATGCCATCTGGCCTGTGCTTACCAGGATCTATCTGCATATACGTGGCCTCTACAGGGATAGTTTGCACAGAGTACAAAGGGATCTCTTTTCCACATCTGGGTGTTGCACCAGGCGCAGAGGGTGGAGGGACAGAGATGAAATCTGTGATTCTGATGTGAAAGTAAGATGCACAATGCTGGCATCTGGCAACCATAAAAGACACATGAGGTAGTGCTGGGCCTCTGGCCTCTTGCCAGTCAGGGCGCCTGCAAGGATAACAAGAGCTTGTAACCCATACAGAAGGGTCAGGATGGCAGGAACACAATTATGGCCCATGCTGGTACTTCAGCTGCAAATTTCCTAGCTTCCTAGAGTTTCAGTAAGAGTCTACCCAACATCCTAAATTAATTTTAAACCCACAGGCATTCAAAGTTCATCACAAATGACCAGGCCCACAAAACATCCAGATGTACTGGAAATCGACGGGAGATAAGCCCCTAAATACTCCTACAGTTCTGACCAAATATTTCAATATTTTTCCCCCCTTAAAAACTCCAAGTTGTGCCCTCCCTTTGTGCCTCTCTTGCTCACAGCTTTTTTCAGTCCTGTGTTTCACTCTAACTTCTCAAGAGCATCCCAAGCAGCAGTGCCCAGCCAGCAGCACCCATCTGTGGAGTTTCAGAGATAGCACTGGTGCCTCTGGAGCACGTACTGCTCACTTCAACAACTGCCCCTCAGCCTACTCACGTGTTACCAGCTCCATTTCCAGGCTGTTGGGACAAACTCCTCTAATGCCAGTCACAAGACAAGACAAGATTACAGATCCCGAATGAATCCACGCCTAAAGTCAGTGTTGAGGAAATTCCATGCAGTTTCACTTGCAGACTTTCTTGCAATGCCTAGGACCTATCTGAGTTTCTAAAAAGTGAGTTTTTAATTATGAGCAGAGAAACAATAGCTCACTTCAGCATGAAAAAGAATACACCCACTATTTTTCCATGCTGTGTAATTTAAAAATAGGTCAACTCATTAGCTTTAAAGCTTTCAAAAATACTAAAACTGAAATATAGGGCTCAATTTCTTTTTGTTTTTTAAGCTAGACCCAGAGACTGAGGAGTTTTAGACCAATGACTACTTTAAGATGATGAAAGAGGATAAAGTTTTTGAACTACGAATCTAATATAGCCAGAACAGATTGATTCCATACTAAATTTTTAAACAGAAAGTAAATTTTTAAACATTGACTAAATTTGCAGCATTTAAATAAGACCAGAGCATTAACTGCACGCCAATTCAGAAGTGCTGCAGGGCCTATAATTTGTCACACTGCACATATAGATCGAGCTGACTTTTCTCACTTTTTTCCATCGTGTGCATGTTCAGAATGCAAACAGAGGCCAAAGTACACCTGAACAGCCAATTGAGAGACTTCCTATAGGTAATGTGAACCAGACAGAATCAATACATCCTGAAAAAAATTGACTAGAAAAGGGCAATTTCTTACTCTGTACCTAAAAACCCTGGGGGCCAAAATTGCTCTCTTGACATTTTGTAAGTTGACAACAACAGAATTATGATTAGTGGGACATTGACTCCCAGTGCTTCCCAAGCACCCTCTGCATGACCTGGGGGAACACCTGGTGTGCATTCAGTGTGAAACAGAGGTCCCTCAGTTCATCAGTGCCCAACAGCATTCGGGGCTGTGTTCTCCAGCCCCAGACTGAAGTTCAGGTTCCTGCTGCCCACAAAAAACTGGTGAAAAACTGCTGGTTTAAGATCTTGGTAGGTAAGTCAAACCCTACCACAACCCGACTACTCTGAGTGATCTCTCATACTTGCACTATCACTTAACCTCAAAATAATTTGATTTTAAAACTGAATTTAAGCAAGTTGTTAGTAATCACTTTTCAAGTATTTATTTATTTTGCTGAGGGAGGCAGGAGAGGAAAATCAAGCTATTTAGCTTTCCAAGTATTTAACATAAAACCCAGAAGAGCTCCATCTGGCAACCAGCAGGATTTCTAAATAATCTAAATAGTATCTACATAAGAACCAGGCTGTCTATGGAGTGAGACAACTTCAACTTTTACAGCCACAAGAAGTCTTTATTAACATAAAAGGAAATTATAAAAAATTAAGTTAGAACAGGAACAAGGGCCTGGCAAGCTGACAAAAGACCCCAGGAATCTCTGCATTAATCTTGAAATGCTGCTTTTGACTTTGTTGGAATATAGCATCATACTCTGCATGGTTTTAAAAAAACAAAATAAAAAACCCTCTTAGGTTCAAAGGACTCCAGTACAATAAAACCAGCTCTAGGAAAATATTCAGATTAATGAAAATCAATATATAATTCCTTACTTTGCCACACAAAAACCAACCCTTAACGTTTGAACATAGTTTGGAAAACATTAGTGTTTAATTAGAGTCATAGACAAGGCCCATCATGTCCATAGATGTCTGTCTTCATTAAGAAGATGGTTCTGAGTACTGCTGCTAATTATATTAATTAAATATACTTTTGAACTAGTCTTACACATAAAAAAAATATGATTAATTCTAATTCCCAAGTAAAAAACCACCTCAGAGTACACAGTATTTAATTTTCTGAGTTATTCATATGAAGGATGTGGCCTTGCACTTCACACCTAGCCCATCTACTTTTTGGATCATTTGTGAGTGATCCAAACCTGGTGGTGGCTTGGTGTCATGTGGGAAATATTTAACTGGTCCTCAATGCCCCTGTCAAGTTGCCACTGGGATTTTCTGTCAGTTTCTTGGCAAAAAATCAAAGAGTGAAACAGTGGGCTCAAAAAAACATGTTATGGTGATCCTGTGAGGATAGGGCAGCCTTGAAGCTCTGCGTTTTCCGCTATCCCTGGGCTACAGGAAGAGAATTTCTATCTTTATCATTGCCCATCTGGCACCTTTCACAGGCAGCAAGAACAAAGAAGTAAAATGTACTGGCCCCTACCATCTGCTTCTGCTTGTGAAGTCTGCAAAGAGCCCGATAGGGAAGGAAAGCAAAGAAAGATAAAACCCAAGCCCTTCATTTCCCACCAAACTGTTCTGGCAGGTACACGTCGTGCCTGTACTTCTTACAAATCTTAGGGCCACCCTAGAGACCTCTGGTTCCCTACAGCAGCACAGCTGCTGAGCACAGAGCATCCCGAACGCTCCCAGCCCCACGTCCTCATCCACAGCCTCCTAACAGCCCTGAAAGAAAGGTTGTGTTGTCTGAGATCTGCTTTATTGGATCAGCCACTGTTTTATCTAGAATAGGAAAATTCCTGTGGGTTTAATAAGAAGTATTGCCCTACAGATTTTCTCTGGTCCCACCTCCTTTCCCATCAGCCACATCCCCTCTCGCTGCAAGGCTGGATACACCATGTGTTGGCTCGACCCCTTCTGTCTCTGACAGAAGTTTGGCCAAAAAGAGCAGATTTTCTGCTACTTTGATCATTTCCTGTGGTAAAAAGTGAAGGGAATTATCTGACCCAGGGTCTTTTTTTTTTCTTTCTTAGTTTTGAAAAATAACATGGCTTTACATTTGCAAGTTCCCTTAAATAGTGTAGTTGCCTTCCAATAGCATTTTGCTGCCGGTTTACTGGTTGCCTTACAGAACTTACTTTTTTTAGAATCAGAAAACACATTGCTCTGATCTCAAATGCAAATTCAGCTGCTGTATTACATCAATAATGACCTTCCCTATGCTGAAGCAGCAACCACAAGATAGTATCAAATTTACAGACAATACAAAGGTGGCAGCTTGTTCCCTGTTAAAAAATTATTACATTTAAAAAACAAGCTTACTTCTCTTGTGGTGGGGATAGCGTTGTTTTTGGCTACACATGTGCATTGCATAATGTCTTTAGAAATAAGTTAACCATTTTATTAAACGCACTACTAGAGTAGTCTACGACATATGCGATATAAGCACCCTAAAACTTTTTTTTTTTCCCATCAAAATCATCGAGATTCCAGATCAGAAAACATCTCACGCTGGTGTAAGCACATGTTGAAATAGTGACAATACCTGCTGACTTAAATGGTGTGGAAGCATTTGGGAACAGGGCCTAGGTACGGTGCCAAGTGATAATCAGTGACCTCGATGGGCCCTGCAAGTGCACCCTGAAAACTTGTCCATTCTGTATTTTTTCTGTCCCAGAGAGTACAAAGTAAACAAACAGCATGAATCTACCTACTGAACTAATGTCTTGTATCAGAATTAATATTGTGTAGGAATAAACTCCAAATAAATGAGCACAATATACATTAAGTCTTTATAAATGTGGCACTACAGCATTTAAAATAGATATATATTCACACTTAGTAGAGGGACTTCACTCTTTCCAGCTCAGAAGAATGCCACAATGTGCAAGTTGTGCTTGTTGGCATCAAAACCTTTTTTTTTTAACTTTGCTGTGCTAATTACATGAGTAGCACAGATTTTGACAGATACACTGTTGAGCTGAGGCCAGGGAGCAGTGTGTGCCTCCCTTTGTGCGAGTTGTACTCTCAAAAGAAATGATTGAATATTTCGAACTGTTAAATTACTATTGTTTTAAAATGTTACAGGAAGTTATTCTGGTGAATTTACTATTTGTGTATATGTATTTTTTTTTAATCAGCCCGTTAAAAAATCATGGCCTGGTTACATGTCCCATTTTATTTACAAAACTAAATCCTTCCAAAACTCACAGAGCTCAAAAGCAAAGGGAGACCTAGAGCAGCCTGTTTTCTTTCAGTATTAAAAGAAGATACGTACTTACTTATATATGTATGCATGTACCTCACTTAAAAATATAATAAGAAAAAAGAGGAAGAATCTACAGTAACCTTGTTAAAACAAAGATCGCACTAAACCACTTCAAACAAGATCTTGCCACAACAAAAATCAGCATTATCACTGTTAATAATACAGTACCTTTCATATGCAGAGGTAATAAGGAGGCTGTACTGTGATCCATATAACCTCAATAATGTATAAATGAATCAAAAAGCATCTAATTATTTCAGCAGCACCAAAAATTATTAAGTAGAAACATCAAAAGAGCCAGTGGGACGTTACTATTTTTTTGTCAGACGTGCTGCAGAGCTGCCCTTCAGAATTCTCTGGTTTGCATCTGGAAGGAGGAAGCTCACCAATGTAGGTCACAGTAACCGAAAAGACCCGGAGCTAAAGGATGCTCCCTATACCTGAGCCCTGCAGCTCCCCAGCACCGTCCCTGCACGTCCCACACGAAGCCGTGCCCCATCTGGGATCTCTGCAGAGGAAGGGTGGAGCGGGTTCCTCACCTCCTGTGTGCGGCCGCAGGAGATAGCACATCCTGAACGCGTTACGCCTGCCACTGCCCCTTTTCCTCCCTCCCGCAGAGCCCCTGCTGACGAGAAGGAAGGGTCGCTTGGGAGGGTGCCTCAGCTCCCACAGAGACACCCACGAGGGAGGGAGGTACAAGGGACAGCTGAGCAGATCCTGCAACCAGCACAGAGCCACAGCACCTCCCTGGAGATGGCCTTGGCCTCCAATGAGTCCCTCTGGACTCCTACAGCTGCTCCTGCCATACAGATGGGAAAATGCTTGTGTGTGCACACTTGAGAGCTTCTGAGGAAATACCTGTGGAGGCATCTCAGTCTAAGTTAGAACACTGTGTGCATACATTTATTTATTATAAAATGGTGAGAGGACTTCTATACTTCACTGCATAGCTGTGGGCACCCATGACCCTGCATGGTGAGAAAATCACACCCCACAGGAGTGTAGCCTGGGCTGATTGTAGCTAAGAAAGGTCTTGTTCATACAATTCACTGAAGTCAGAAAAGGTCCATTTAAATACAAACAGAACCTAACACAGAGGTCCACTGTACTTAAGTCAAGGAATTATTTTTTCCTAACCTTGGAGATAGAGATATAGCTTGTATCTCTTCCAACAGATGTATTTGTCCACTACCCAGTAACGTTTCATTTCACTTAAGTAAAAGCATCATATGCAAGAGGAACAATAATGCTACGAAACAAAGACCTTTCACTATGCCAGGTCCATTCCATACCCAAAGCCCAAAGGTTTCCTTCTTCAAAGGAATGAATAGGACAGTATTTGTTAAGGTTTAAGCCATGGTAACATTTTTAAGGTGCTTCCTCCAGTAGCTTTCAACATTGTTCAATCTGCAGATCTATAAAAAAACCCTACAATTATGCAATGGAGCAGGACAGACACAAAACCTCCTTGCCAGAAGACTTGCTCTTCTATTTACCTTTAACAGAACATGTAGAAGGCAACAGATCTCACAGAGCCACAAAGACCAGGCTGACATCATTCAGCAGTGCAACTGTGGGAACTACTGCAGTATGCACTAAGCTCCACTCAAAACTCCCAAGGAACTCAGCTGGAGGTAGGCTGCGCCTCAGAAGTTAGCCATCTTCTCCTGTAACCTACAACATCAAACTCAAACTGCTTTGACAGAAATCTCTACTGGGGAGCTCCAACACAAACCTCTGAGGAATTAAAGCATCCACTCCGGCAAACCTTCACAATCCCAAGCAGACATATGGAACACGCCCGGCTAACCAGCACAGTTAAGTTTTTCAAGAAATAATACTGCAACTCATAGATTTAACACGCAGATGGCCCACAACATCTGCAAGAACTGAAACACAAAACCTTCTCAAAAGGTAACACTGAATGCTGATAAAGACAAACAAAGCCAGTCTGTGCCCTGCTGCAGCCATCACCAGCACTCTGCAGAGCAGTGCCAGTGCAGAGCAATCCCAATGCCAAGCAATCCCAGTGTATCCTGGCCCAGCTGTCCACAGATACAACTGGAGTAGCTCTGTCAGAAGCTCCTGAGGAGGAGGGGTAGTACTGGGAATGGGACAGTATTTATGAAAATAAAAGAAATGAAGCCTGTATGCTGCTGTCTAGAACTTACAGTTACGTTTGTACCACCCATTCCCTGGGGGAAATGACATACAATACAAACAGGCCTAGTTGTTCAATTATTCAAGTATTAAGAGATTCACAGAAAGGCATCTGAGAAACATAACATTTTAATAGATGAAATAAATACTCCAGTACATGCAAGATAAAAACTGACATTGGAAAAAAAATTAAAAATCACTTTTGTTATAGTGTAATTTTGTTTGTTTGTTTAAACACTCACAGTAGCTTTTCCCCCAGTTTGGAAATCAACACATGGAAAACATAATCACAACCTCCAGTCCTTCCACTCCTACACACCAAATGCACTCCTAACCTAACACTTGATGCAAAATAAAAAAAGTCATACAAAACAAAAACAAACAAAATAGTAGCTACATCCATCATCTATGTGTTGTTGGGTTTTTTCATTTTTTTAAATGAGTAAGAACTGAGGTAACCTTTTTCCTGCACAACCGAACAGCAAAATTTAGAAGGGAAATTTCGGAAGACAAGACAAGACAAACTTTAAAAACCGCACCCAGCGCGATTAAAGCTTTTTTTTCTCCTTTTTCTAAGATACCCCCACCTCCCCAAATATAAAAAACTTTGAAACAGTTTTACCATTTGTGTGAAGACCTTGTTGAATAAAGGAAAATTTATCTGCAGGTATTTGCTTAACTTTAAAGTAAAATAAAAAGAAGCCCAAACTGGCTACCTTTATTAGTACATATAGTTTGAGTATGTTCTGCTTCTTCACCACATGAAATCAGAGGATTGGGCTCATCCAAGCAAATTCTTTGGTATACAAAAAGGGGTGAGGAGGTGGGATATTATTTTCCTTTAGCAATGACTGGGATCTAAACAGAAGATGTGGGGGTTAATTCACAGAATTGGAGTTCACTGGCGGTAAAGTCCTGGGTGAAGATCTTTCTCTTAGTGCCTGAGATAGCAGGTTGCAACCATCCGAGACGGCGCAAGCTGAGTTCCTCAACCTTTCCCTGTAATCGCTCATTTTGGTGCTACTTTCGGGGTGTTGGGCTATATCCCTGAGGCATTGGGTCAGGAGCACACAAGCAGATACCACACTCATGGCTCCTCCTAGGATGGCAGTTTGCACAGCTTTGCCCTCTGGATTAATGGTGGCAGCTTTACCCAAAAACTGGGGCTCAGTGGCAAAGCCCACCAGAGCATAGACAGACTGCACCAAAGGTCCACTGAACAAGACGCACCGGTTCCTGGTCAGCTCGCTGGGTGAGGTCTTCACCTCCTTGACACAGGCCAAGAGGGCAGAGGCGCTGGTGCTCATACATTTGACACTGAGTTTGAACTGCTCCTTAGCAAATTTATCCTTGGATTTCTCACTGGCCAGCACGCAGGCGTCTGTCAGGAATTTCAAGTTCTTGGACATGTTCTGAGAAACCTCCAGCAGGAGCTGAGGGCTCATATCTGCCAAAGGGGTGGTCTTCAAGACCCCGCAGCCGTGCTCCACCTCATGCCTACATCGGGTCACCTTGTAGCGATCCACCAAGCCAGGCATAGCAGGCTGGGCCCCCGGAGTCTCCACTGCAGCCAGGTAGGCGGCGTGGGCAGAGCACTCGGTCAGGGAGACCACCAGCTCCCCCATCTCCATCAGGCTTTCCCCCACCTCCCCGAAGCGACCCATGTTGAGCTGGCTCTGGACGTCATGGGTCAAGATGGAGAGTCCTTTGGTCCTGGCAATGATCGTGTCCCTGCACTTCTCAAAGGACTCGCCGAAGACAGACAGACTCTCGGTGTTCACCGGCCTGGTCTCGCTCGACAGCAGAAGCAGATCGGCCACCAGTTGCATCTTGATCTTGCAGTGGTCGCAGATAGAGATGAGCTTCTTCCTCTGCAGGGAGCTGCTGCTGGGGATGCCGCCGCCGGAGACCTCGCTGCTGGACTTGCCGGAGCCACCGCTAGCCATAGCGCCGGGGGGGCACTCGCATGCCGCTCGCTACCCCGCTGCCGCCGCCTCCGCCGCCGCCCGAGCAGTCCCGACTGAGCCCGGCAGGATCGCTCTGCCTTTTCCGCAACATCATTCCATTAATCGCCGGGAGGCAAGAAAAGGCTCTGGGCGCCGGGGCTGCCGCTGCTGCGGGGAGCGACCTCGGCCGGGGCGCCCGCCCCGCTCCGGCGCCAGCCTCCGCTCCTACGGCGCTCCCGCGGCGGGGCGGCGCTCGCCGGGCGCCCCCG
>VZRV01000007.1:0-105922 GCA_013398115.1 Falcunculus frontatus
CAGCATTGCTGGCAAAGGAAGGCGCGCCCATCCTCCCTTCACATGGCAGTTAGGAAAACACCTCCCTGGATCCCCACAGCATGGACTGGAGAAAAGTGCTAACCCTGGAAGAATGACCCAGGGCCCCCACCACCACCTCCACAAGAACCACTGGGGCCTCTCATCATCCAGAAGCACAGGGTGAGGAAGGACCAACAGGATGCCATTGGAGCCAAGCATGGTGTCTGTCTTCCGCTTGATGTCTCCATCCCCAACCCCTCCTTCCCCCCATTCTTCCCCTCTCTCCTTCTCATCCTTCTCTTTTCTGTTTCCTATCTATCTGTCTTTATCACATTTACTGTTAAATAAAATCCCTGTAGTTGACTTTGGTAGATGGTCTCATTGGCACCTTAATTTGTGCAGAAGCCTCTCTGACTAACCACATTTTAGCAGGGGCTCAAAACTGGGCACAGTGATTGAGGTGTGGCCTCCCCGGTGCCCAGCACAGAGGGACAATCACCACCCTGGTCCTGCTGGCCACACTATTGCAGATACAGATGGCCAGGATGTCACTGGCCTTCTTGCCCACCTGGGCGCATGCTGGCTCCTATTTGCTTTCCAGCCACTCTGTCCCCAGCCTGGAGCATTACAGGGGCTTGTCATGACCCAAGGGCAGGACCTAGTTGCTGGTCTTCTTGAACCTCGTTCCACTGGTCTGGCACCATCGATCCAGTCTGTCCACAACCCCATGCAGATCCTTCCTACCCTCCAGCATATCGACACTCCCACCCAACTTGGTGCCATCTGTGAATTCTGTGAGAGTGCCATCACCTCATCTGAATAAACAATAATATTAATCAGGACTAGACCCAATACTGAGCCCTGGGCTCCAGTAGTGATTGTCTGTCAGCTGGATCAAACTCCATTCACCACCTCTCTATGGCCCAGCCATCCAGTAATTATTTAACCCAATAAAGAATACATCCATTGGAGCCATCAGAAGCCAGTTTCTCTAGGACAATTCTTTGGGAAATGGTGTCAAAGGCTTTATTAAACTCCAGGTAGACACATCCACAACCTTTGCCTCATCCACTTAAGCAGGTCACCTTGTAATAGGAGGAGATCGGGTTTGTTTAGGCAGGACCTGCCTTTCATGAACCGATGCTGGCTGATCCCCTTGTCCTGTGTGCTGCAAGATCACACTCAGGATGATCTGCTCCATGACCTTCCCTGACATCGAGGTCTGGCTGGCAGGCCTGGTGCTCCCCGGAGCCTCCTTCCAGCCAAGGCACACTGTGACACACAAACCCGTGTGCAGTAGGAATTGTGTGCTTGGGACTATGTCTATGCCAGCAAATTAAGTGGAATCAGGAACAGTCCTTTGGTGCTGAAACTCAATCACATACCTTGTTAGATTATTGGTGTTGTTCCTGGTGTGCTTTTAGCCAACCAGCACTGTCCCAAACCGTTCCTTATCACAGCTCGGTAATTAGCACAGGCAAGCAACCATTCCCAATAAGCAGTTTCCATGCATCTACACTTTACTGGGGGGTGATAGAGTGAGATTGTTTGGACATTTTAGAGTAGCCCTTTCCATGCCAAGGTGTCCCAGTGACAGAGAACGGTCCTAAACAAGCACAATTCGTTAGTGTAAATTGAATTTATGCATCCTGATTCCTAGATGTTTACCCTAAGCAAAATATCATCTGAACATTCTGTTCCAAGCTTGGCTGCTGCTATCCAAAAACACTTCAGGAAGAATAGATCTAAGACCAGAAGGAGTTAAATGATGAGATGAACCCTGATTTTAAGAGCAGGAGTTTTGCGTGCAAAAACAAAATGCAAATTCATGACTGGGAAGAACATACTGACGAATTATTGGGTGTTCTGTCATCAGTGCAGCTTTATTTTCAAATTACTTTTTTTTTTGCATTCTTTCCAAAGGAAGGTGCTGCTCATGTTAGAGCTCTGCCCTGGTATTAGCAGCTGGCTACCATCGGTTCATTAAACTGCACCACTTCAAAATGCCAGTAAAGCAGCAATGACTGGAGCCACTGCCACTGGGATGATGTGATTCTGCAATTGGAGCAGCTGTAAACTTTGTACCAGCCGGAGTTGTGCCACCAGCCTGTGCTGGTGGTTCGTATTGGGGCAGCCGTGCCAGGGATTGTAATGTTGGAAAACCAGCAGCATAATGGAACCTCAGATGTGTCCTTATCTGATTGTTGTTCATTCTGCCCTGGTGCACTGGCTCAGAGCTCAATATTCATCTCTCACTCTTGATGTGAGTTCATTATATGTTTGGCATGTAGCTATGCAGCATGTATGGAAGAACTAGGAAAATGAACTGTTAACCTTATCCTGGTCCAGGCACCAATGGGATCCTTTGGAAACCCTTACACTTCAAGGGCATTTTTGCTAGGTGGTACCTCCAGTTACCTTTCCAGTGCAGAATTATTTTCTTCAGTTTTTCACAAAACCTGAAGCACTGTTTCCAAGATGAAGGATATCAAGCCTCTGATGCTTTCAAGTCTCTTCCAGAATTTTGTATTTCCTCCTTTGCAGAGCTTATGTGTTATCCCAGCAGTTCTATTTCCGAGTGAGGTCTTTTCTTAGATGTCTGACATCCACAGAAGTATTTGAAATCATTAATCTCAGAGACTGGATTACTTGTAAGAGTGGAGTATTCAGAAACTGCAGATCTCCCTTCTGAATTAACTTAGGAAACAGTAAAATTTGTCACCAGCTTTCTCCACCTGCTCTTTCTTAAGTGCAGTAAGTCCACACTCACAGACTTACTTGGAACATGTCCTGCTTAAATGCCACAGCCAATAATAAATCAAAATGAAAATGTTACATAAATAGGCCAGAATAAAGCTGGCTTTGCATGCTGCCAGCCTACCTGAGGGAGGTCTGGTTGTCCTTAACAATAACATTAATTTTAACTTATAATAATTTAACAAGCTTACATACTAAGAAGAGAGAGATATAAGTTTTCAGACAGCAAAAGAGATCAGAAAAAGCTTGATGATAACTTTTTCTGTCAGAACACACAGTGACTTTGAAATGTTTTGCAGGTTTTTCAGGTTCTTTTTCAGGAATTCTCTTTTAGAAGAAAACCCAGGAGAAAATTTCTGACCTTTTGACTTTTTTCAGAATCAAATATTTAAATTTTACTATCAATGCATCATTTTGATATGTATTCTCAGCAGAGTGGATGCTGTGGTGCTAACTATCATAGCCTTAATCTCTTGCCATTGCACCTTCTGACCACAGAGTCTCTTTGAAGGACAGTCTGCAAAACAAAACTGGTGCTTCTCCAGAGAAAGAAGAAGTGCTTCACTAAGGTGAAGGGTAAGTCACAGACTTCTGTGATGATTACCAAAGTCCAGTGTGCAGGATCTTTCCTCTCATCAATGTAGAGACCTGGCAGCAGGTGGCTTCTCCAGCCATAAAACCCACAGCAAGGGCAGCTGAGTGCCCTCACCGTCCTCCACATTTCCTGTACCTGGTCAAAGACACAACTCCATTATTTTTTTTACCTCCTGTTTCTGGTGGATCAATGTGGACATACCTTCATCCCTGCTGATGGACTAAGGGCCCTTGATGTTCCTAGTGGAGCATTAAGGGGAACTCAAATAATGCCCCAGGAAGGTTAGGCTGAAAGCCTGCTAGTTAGATGATTCATCTGACCTAACATTTTATGTCTGCCACTTGCCTGGGCTTTTATAACATTCAGTGGTGACCTGATCGGTGTAGTCCGTGGAGATTAGCACATGATTCATCCTAACAAATGCAGCTCTCTCACTGAGAGTGAGATGAATCATGCCACAAACTACAATAATTCTACTGACTAACTCTTTGCTGACTGCAAAGGCAGCCCAGAGTGACTTGCTTAAAAATAAAAGTCTAACTCTATAAATATTCACATTTAGCTAAACAAATTCCACTTCACATCTCTTAAGGGCTCTCAACACTTCTGAAATAACTTCAACACCTGCATTTGAACACCTGAATTGGAAATGTCCACGTTTGAGTAATCATACTTGAGAATCCTGCTAAAATCATGGGGTCCCCATATGGATATGAAAAAGGCCTCAGCAGGGAATTTCTTTAGCCTTTGCAGCATTTTGTGAAAGCTTTGTCTTTCCCATGTAAAGAATTTAAAACAATGTTACAGTTTTGTAAACTTCTACACCTGCAGTTGTTTTTCAAGGATTGTTGTGGTTTTAACGAGAAAAACATCTAGAAACGGATGGTTCAGAACTTGACCAATCACCTCAAGGGGTGGATGGCCAAGGGACCAATTACTTTATGCCATTCAACATGATTCTGCATATTAACGTATAAAAGCTGTTCAATTTTCCATTAAATTTTTTTCCTTACTTCGGATCATCTTTGGCGCTTGGACTGTGTCATCCTTTACCCGTTCGAGAGCTGCAGTGACATCCCTACTGATGTTTAATTACATTGTTAGGAGGTCATAAACAGTGGCTCTTCCTGATGCACTACACTGAGATGTGTTGTAATACTTTCCAAGGGGTGTGAGAGGTTTTTGTCTTAAGGGAGCATCAAAGGTATTATGGAAAGGATTCAAATGATTCAGCTTGAATACACACAGCAGATAAGAAGATCTAGGTGATTCACTTGCTTCCCCTCTGGTGTGTTCTAAGCACCTGGGAGTGAAAATTTACTTGGTTGAGATATTTTTCACAGAGAAGAACAAAGGAGTTCAGGCAACTTCATCTTGTCTCCTGCCGCACTGTTTTGTGGATTGACACTGTCTTTCTGACAAACTCAGAGGGAGTTGAATTCAGTAAAGCCCAGATTTTATCCCAGAAAGATAAAGCTGAAAAACTTACACAGCTCTGAGCTGTGATTACAAACCCTGTTATATTAGTATATTAGTACTTAGAGTTTTCAGCTGGGGTCTGACTCTTGGGATCAAATTAAACGACATATAATAGATATTCTGCTAAAAGCAAATGAAGAATAAGCTGTCCAGCTATATAATAATATATCACACATATTCCCTTTCCTAAACTGTAGTAAGGAGAGTCAACACAGTTTCCCACAGAGTTAATCATGCCTTGGGCATCATATCAACAGAAGACAGTAGATGGAATAAAATTTTGATAAAGCTAAGTATTTATTTAAAGCATAAGAGTACCAGTAGAAGTTATCATGGCATTATCAATAAATGAATAACTAGAGTTAGAATTTTTTTTTAATTGCAATTTTATTTTGTTTTCAATCTTGAATAAGAAAGACTTTGGAAAATCATGGAATAGTAGAATGATTTGGGTTGGAAGGGACCTTCAAGATCATCTAGTTCCAAGCCCTCTGCCATGGGCAGAGATACTTTCGCTAGACTCGGAGCCCCATTCAATCTGGCCTTGACACCTCCAGGGGAGTTTTTAATAATGCCTGAAATCATTAACAATGCCTCAGAGTAAGGAAAACCATCTCCGTTGTTTATGTTCTGCATGTGGCCTCTAGACGTTACTGAAAGCAAGACGCTAAGAAATTTTGAGAAGGTGCTTATGTCAGGGTTTGAAAGAGTACCCTGGAGATAAAGGTTGCATTGTGTCATAGCTCTCCTTTCTGGTCCGTCTAAAAGAAACATCTGCAATGCCCCCCTGGCACTGCAGATTTAATGCCAACACAGTACAATTGAATCATATGCTGTAGCAGGTGTTTAGCAGACTACTCAGGACATTAGCAGAGAATAAGACCAGAGCTGTTGTCTGGGGGAATGAACAATGTGATGCAAGAAGCTGTTGAGTAGTTCCCAGCAATGGTATAAATTCCTTGATACCCTCCACACATGCACACAGTGCTGCAAGAACATAATGAGGCATTCTGGAAGGACACATTTGGGAGTCCCTGAAGAAATTTAAAAGTGTTTCTTTTGCCTTTGTAGTGTCCTGTCCTCTCACAGTGACCTAGAAAAAGTCTTCTAGGACACATGAGTCTCCGCTATCATTGCTGCCTTACCTTTCCTTATTTTCGTTTTTGGAAAGTAACCTATTATCTTGCACATAAAAATATTCTGTAAAGGTTTTATGAGAAATTAACCCTAATTATACTTTTCATTCTCTTTCAGGGAATAACCCAGAAGCTTGAAAGCCATTTCATTGTATAGCTATAAATGAGCCACTCTAGGCTGTATAGAGGTCATGCATATATTATATTTATCTATCTATCCATCTACCTATCTGTACTTGAATTGGTTTTGTTTATTAAATATTTCTATTGTCATGAAAATAAGTGTATAAACAATTTTTTTTATCCATGGTAGATTTCCTAGGGAAAGGCGAATGCTACCAAAGTATGGTACAGTAGATATATGCCAGGGTACATCCATCATAGAAATCAGCACTTGCAATGAGTAATCCAAAAGGGAAGTAATTTCGTGTTTATAACTGAAAGAGACTGAGCTTTTTTTAATCCCTTCCTTATATTAATTATCATCTTTGAAAATAAGGCTAGAGATTTTGTTTCCTGTATTTTATAGTCTATATTTCATCTAGATGAAGTGTACTAGTTTGAAAACAAACCAGTGAGAGATCACAAGTCAGAGTTATAATTTAATAGGAAAACTAAAATAAATGCAATAGTACAAGAACACTGACAGAGTCAGGATACAACCTGACACCCTGTTAGTCAGGGTGGTGGTAGCAGTCCAGATGAAGTGGTCCTGTAAAAGCAGTGATCCTGTAGAAGGGTCTGGTCTTCACCTGAAGGCCCAGTGATAGCTCTTGTCCTCTGGGAATCCAGTAGATAAGTGGGGGGTTTGGTGCTGTTCCAAACCCCAGATTATATCCAGGTGGGAATACTTGGCTCCTCCTGCATTGGCGGACCATCTCACAATGGGATGATGTAATTCTAAGAGTCATGAATTCATCCTACCATGGGTTAGGGTGGGTCCTTGTCTGTCCATTAAACAGACACAGCTCCTGGAGGGAGTTATCAGGTAGGAGATAATGAACACTGCCCCACCTGCTTTAACAGCTCATGAAGATGATAATAGAATACATAATTTTAGTTACATCTTATATTGTAACCTAGGACATGGAGCCATCTGTGGAGCTATTAACTGCACCTGGAGACAGCCAAACCCTTTATTTCTGCTTAGACCGTCCCTAATGGATGCATTTTCTGCTACAGATGCCTGGAAGACTCAATGACATGACTACAATTAGGTGAACTGAGCCTTATTCACAGTCCTTTGCTGGTGAATATCTACTTTCTACCACGAAGGATGGGACACTTGTGTAACGCATCAGAAATGAAGTTGCTCCACGGAGAGGAGCAAAGAAGTTGTTTTACTGCTTAGCCTAAAGTCAGCTGATTAGAGATGGAGAGATGGGTTCGGAACACTTGGCTTAATTTGTCAGACCATGATTTTGCATTTGGGCTTAGTTTAATAAACCTATTTTGTGGGGAAAAATATTTTCTGAAATATAAATAAATTTGGGTACCTCAGGAATACCTCATATTAAACCATCTCTCAAGAAAATCATGCAAGGGATGGAGAGCAGGTTTAAAATGTGAGCAAAACGGCTCTCTGAAGCAACATACACCCAACACAGAGGAATCTGAGAGGAATCTTCACAGGATGCTTACTGTCCTAAAAGATAAGTGACTGCTGTGCAGCATTGGGATATTTCATTTCAGGAAAGCTTTTCTCCATTCATTTGGACCCCATTCCTCTAGTCCCCTTTCCTTTAAAACGAAGATTCATGATTTTGTTGCACCCGGACCTTGCAAGATATGCTTTTCCCCTTATCGAATAACAAAGCAGCATTTTTTTTTTTGCTCATGCAGAAGTTTCAAAGAACTACCTTCTCACAATGAAAAATACATGTTTTAAACTAAAAGATTGGTGATTTCTTTCCATTCCACCTAGGAATTGTTATTAAGGTGCATTGGCAGTGCTGGGAAGGAGGAACTTAAGCAGCTCCAGTCCAGCCTTTGTGTGGCAAGTAACTGCAGCTGCTCTGTGATTTATAAACTTAGTGAGGATGTTCTTAGCAGTCCCAGAATTCGGATGAGACAGACTGCTGCATCTGAAAATGTTATGTATGATGTTGCATTAAAGCTGTTACCAACTGAATCTTTAACTTGGTGTAGTTTCTATAGACACATGTAGCTGCTTACTGAAGGCAAATAAGTCATTAACATGCAAAAACATTTCTTTAGAGAGTGTTTGCTTCTGAACACAATATGGAGCACAGAACCTTTGGATGAACTCCAAGTTGTCAGTAGTAGA
Organism: Falcunculus frontatus; assembly: GCA_013398115.1. Classification (NCBI taxonomy): domain Eukaryota; kingdom Metazoa; phylum Chordata; class Aves; order Passeriformes; genus Falcunculus; species Falcunculus frontatus. The sequence goes on from VZRV01000007.1 coordinate 8,255, forward strand.
GTTGAGTGAATGATTCAGAACAAGCAATGAGACTGATGAATTTTTCTTTCTGTTTAAAAAGTGTCTTCAGACACATCAGTATTTCCTGAGACTGATTTATCTCCAGCTGAATTGTGGAAAGGGAAAAAGCCACCACAGAGAGAAAAAAATCCTTAAGTCTATAGCTTGATCTTGAGAAATCTTGAGAATACACATTACTCCACCTGCATAGCCTAGTGCAGGAGGAGAATGTTTTAATTGAAGAAAACAAAAACTAGATGTTTCATCTAAACAGGAAGTTGCTGTGAGGAGGATTGGTGGTGTTTATCAGGGTGTACGGCAGAAAAAATTTTGTTGGGTCTCTTTACTTATTAAGAGATGTTGGGTTAAAATCTGTGTAGGAAGGTGATGTGAATACTTTTGTTGAAAAATTGCATTTGTAGATTATTTTTGGAGGTATTTTTTTCACTGTCTGCAGTGATGGGGCAGTCATCACTCTGAAGGAGCTTTTTGAGACTGGTGAAACAGCAAGGTTCTGTGGAGATCCACACTGAGGGACCTCTAAGTATTTGGATCCTTTGATCTTTAGTCATTGGTACTTGAGGACATGGTTCAGTGTGGCCATGGTGGTGCTGGGTTAATGTTTGTTCTCAATGGCCTTAGAGGTCTTTTCCAATCTAAACAATTCTATGGTTCTATCCATAAAACACCAGATCAGGAAGACAAAATCAAGGAGTTTTGCAAAGGATACTCTGAGACAGTTGAGTTTGGCTACAACTCCTCTGGAAAACCAGAGATGTTCAGATGAACATCTCAAGCTTCAGATCATATTTCCTGATATGATCTTCTTAGATCTGGGACATTTCTCACCATTCCTCACTAGCTGTGGTGAAGACAGAACTGGTTCCCATACAGAGATAACCCCCTTGCACCCAGGACTTTCCTGTCAATGGATTGATGGAAAAAGGCATAATCCTTGGTGATGGGCAGTAATGCAGTCAGTGGGATATATCAGCAAGCCCCTAGAAGATATGCTGTCTCTCTTATGCTTTTCTGATCTACTTTTCCCTTTCTCCTCTCACACCTTGTCAGTTCAGAGTGCAAACTGGCTGAAGGGGGCTTAGCTCTGTGCATGCAAGATTCCCATTGAAATGGATATTCTGGCTTCCCACAAGGCCTCCAAGTATCTGCACCCCAGCAGTAATACAGGCATAAAGTCTGCTGAGCTATCTCCATACTACTGCCCATGGATTTCTGCCAGATTTGTGGCTCATTATTCAATGCTTCATGTACTGGCTCAAAAATAGAAGGAATGTTTTGGGTTATAGGAGTGATCTATAGTGGTTTGGGAAATCCCTTTTCCTTAAGAGCCCAAGAAGAAAACAACTGTGGAAACACAAAATGGATTTTTCTTTAATGGTATAAGTACTGCTGTCAGTATCCTGAAGGAAGAACTAACCTCTTACTAAGCTGATTTTTTTTTCCCCCATCAATTCATGTTTAGTTAACAGTGTTTAAACTGCATCATTATAATCCTTTCCTCTAATAAATGCTTCAGCCTTTCAACTAAAGCAAGGTGGTTTATGTGTGTGTACACTGCAGAGCCAATCTGCAGTGCCTCGTGGTAGTGTTTGCAGAGGATGTAGTAGGAGTTTAGTGCCATCTCTGGGGAATTGGACCACTATTATTTACAGTCACGTGAGTGTAAGTCCTTGCATATCATTTCTGAAATGTCATCCTGATGCAGTACATATCAAAGTGTGAAATTCTGTGCATGTTTGTGCCACCAGATTTTGGCATGGATTTGGAATTTGAAGAGCAGAAACTGGTCCCACTAAATAATATGAACCTTGTGGAATCATGCCAGCTGCTTCCTGTTAATGTGACCTTTTCTTCCGTGTTTCTCTTTCCCTGTCTGGCTGATGGATAGGATGATTTTAAGAGACTTTAGTACATGATAGGGCTGCCAGGTTTGGATCCACATCCAATTATTTCCAAAGGTCAGAGGCACTTGCACTGGGCATTCGTGTTTACATTCCTCCTCTTAATTTCCAGGAATACTGGTGACAAAAATAAGGCAGAGGATAATTCTACTGAATATATGAACCCCTACCTAGATATCATTGCTATCTTTCTTATTATATTTTAAAAGAAACCAATTTATTCCTTACCTGCCTGCTTGTAGGTCTTTTTGTACCTTCCTATTCCAACACTGGGCTTCCCTGGAGACAACGGAATTAGAGAGATTGCTGGATTGATTCAATCTGGCAGTTCCTGTGTTAATATTGGTCTTAACTTCAGGAGTTGTCAAACAATAAATAAATGAATGACAAACCAAAACAAACCGGGGTTTTTATTTTTGACATGACAGAAGAAAGAAAAACAGAACTGAAACAGCTTAGATCTCCTACTTTGTTCTATCTGTCCTGAGACAGAAAGAAACCCATTTAAACTTTTCAAGATCAATATCCATGAAAAATTTATGACTAAATAAATCAAAATGAGAAAATCATTGACTAAAGTCATATTCTGGATATCTGGACATTAAAATCTAAGTTTACATTTTGTCGGCCACTATTTTTTGGAGCCCTATATGCTTCAAATTTAAAGATTCTATAGCTTCTTTGAGTTACTTTTACGTTTATCTTTCTGTGGATCCAGATCTTTGTTTTCAGTTAGAAGGAACAAAATTCCTGAGGACTACAATGTTTCAGATTCTGTGCAAGCTGTAAAGTTCCCCTGAAACCACTTTCATTAATTTTGCAGAAGTTGCAGCCTTAAGGCTTTAAAAAGTGCTAAGCAATCAGCAGTCACTCATCTGGGAGCCTAATTATGGAGTTAGGAAACAAATATATCTTGGTCTATCACTTGCCTTGCATAATATGTGTTCTGGGACTTAACCCCACACCTGCTTGTACAGATGTGTAAATGCTTGAGACTGCTGGGTACCAGCACAGAGATCTCTTTCCAAGTATGCCACTGAGTGACATGGGAAAGCATCTGCATCCTTCAGCCCATCAAGAGGAGTCTCCTGGTGGCTGAAATCGGTATTTTATGATTTCAGATCTCATCTGAAGTATTTGAAGTGTCTGAGTAGCAAAAATAATGACCTCTAGTCATATCTAATGACTTGATATACATTCTCATGTACATTGTGCTGGAAAAGTGCAAAAATTGTCCTTTCAGATGTGGAATAAACAGAATTAAGCAAAGATACGCTATTTTCTGAACTGTTTATTTTAAAGGAACATTTCTAACATCTATGCCAAACCAGCTCATCTCAATCTTAGCAATTTATTGACAGTGGCAATAGACACTGGCTTTTGAAGGTAAAGCAGAATTACTTGGAATGGACTGGCACTGTTTGTCTGACAGAGAGTTTGGAAGAGGAGCTGAGCTCACCTGGGTGGACCAGGCATTGAACTCATTTGCTCCTCCTTCCATTTCCTCATCCCTAAACTGAATCCCTACCCCCTCAATTCTTCTTTTCCCTGTTTTAATAGCCTGAGGTGATGCTTGCTGCATAATTTGAGACTTTAAGGCTTTTGGAGGAATGTAAATCAACCTTTTTCTTTTAAGTATGAGATGACACTGGTGGGTAAGCGCTGCCCAAGGGCCAAGCTCCCGTCCAGCTGCTGTCTCACTCCCTCCTCCTCAAGGGATCAGGTGGAAATAGTAGGATGGAAAATCTCTTTGTTTAAGACAAAGACAGGGAAATCACTTTCCAATCGCCACCAGGGGCAAAACAGACTTGGCTTGTGCAAAAGTGGCTCAAAATATTATCAGTTATATTAGATTCAGGTAATCAGAAACAAAGACGAAAGTTAAAACACCTCCCTCCCACCCCCTTTCCCAAACCCAACTTTCCTCCTTCACTCCCAATTCTTCTCCCCTGAGGATACAGGGATGGGGCTGTGGTTAGTCCCTCACAGCCCCAGCATGGTCTGGGCTGTTTCCATGGCTACAGTCCTTCAGGGACAGCTGTTCCCAGTGGGGGCCTCCCCATGTGTCTCCACATTCTTTGACTCCAAGGGTTTGCTGCCTCCAGCCTCCTCCTTTCCCACTGGAGTGTAACTGCTTCTCCCTAGGACAGTCATCGAGGTGCGTGAAGGAGCTCTTCTTCCATATTCCTTTTAGATACTGAATTCCTCTTTGCTTTCATGCCCTGTAACTCCTTTCAGTGTGAAAAACCCCACAAATGTCTCCTGCCAGTCTCTCTTCCTACACATATTCATCCCCAACCCTTTCCTCTCAACGGAGCTGAAGAGTCAGCTGTGAATGCCGTATTTCCCAAAAATGGTGCAACACTTTTTGAATGACTCAAGCAGTGGCTTCCTCTGAGGTTGCTGGACACATATCCCTTGGAATTCTTACTAGGAATTGTAAAGAAGGACAAAGACCAAGGGTGTGAGTTTAGGTAAACTGTCCTTTACAGTTGTGGAACAAATGTAATTGGTCCCCAGTCCATATGGTCAGAAACTGGGAAAAAAAGGCACTGCAATAAAATCACCAGGTGGTGTTAAAAGGGTAGCAATCATGGATGCCAGAGTGGACAGGCAAATAATACAAGGAACTTGATGGAATAGGAACATGGGAAGAGAAACAATTAAATTATATTAAGGAAAATGTGAAATCTGATCTGGGTGTATTGAGGGAAAACTCATCCCAAATATCCTTTTGTTAACAGAAAGGAAAAGCCTGAAAAAAATCTAAGCTGAACCTAAAAAATCTACAAAAAGCTCCACAAGCAAGGAGATTTTCCTAGTACTCCTAACCTTGCTAATCTGGGAATTTGAGAGGGGATGTGTTTGCCTGGGAGGTGATGAAGAATGGGGTAATGGAGAATGCCTCTGCCTCCAGCACCTTCAAGTGCTGTGTGCACACACTCATCTTCCACTCAATGCAATTTCATTTAGATTGTTATCCCACCTCCCCATGACACAGGAGTTGTGTTTCCCCTGGAGAGACTCTCCCAGGTGACTCCCTGCTAAATTTCCCATATTGTAGGGGTCAAGCAATAATTATAAAGACATATCAGGAGAAGCACTGACTTAGAGAAACTTCAAGGAAAAGATGTGATTCTTCTGGCAATGAAATTGTGAAGAAAAGCTCAAAGAGGAAGATGAAAAAATAGATACCAAAACAGGAAATGTAAGCTTTGAAAAAAGGAGTCAGAGCTGCTAAAGCTGTTTTTAGAAGAAAACAGTTTATAGAACAGATTCTTCTCTGAACACAACTGATATTTGCAATTAGAGCTGGTCAAAAGATAAGGCAGTTTAGCTTTTTAAAAAACAAAAGTCTTGCAAAGAATTGATCTGAAATGTTATTCAGGGTCAGATCCATCATCCCCCTTCTCTGCTGCTTTATATCTGGGACTTCCAGGCCTTCAGGCACCAAGGAAGACAACTTCACCTCAACCAGAATCACATCACACAGTTGGTTTTTCTCCTGATATCTGATATGAACTAACATCCCCACTAGAAATTGCCAGTTTAAATCATCAATTGCTAATGATTAAATTAGCCTAGGCCTAGTTAGCTATCTAAACATTCAATCCCTTTTGGAATTATGTTTATGATCCGTCTGATTATGGAAGCGCAGGAAAATGCCCTGTATCATTTTGTGATAATGAGGAAAACTAAATGTTTGTGAAAAACCAAAAATCTTTTCACTTTGCAAAGATGAAACAAAAAAGTCAGTGTTGAGGAGAGGTTTCTTTTATTTCTGTTTGAGAGAGCATGATGAAATAAAGCCCAAACAAATCAAAATATCAACAGGGCTAGAATATTTGGGGGGTGGGGGGGGAGGGAAATGAAAGGCTATTTGTTTTATTGACAAGCAATGTGAATGAAAAATGTTCATACTGCTCAAACTGTTCAAAACCAGTTCTATTTATAACGGGGGAGAGGCAAAAAAGATGCATTTAAATGTGGGTGCAGGAAGCGTTCTCATTTCTGCAGTGTGTGAAGGCTGTGCCTGTTTCCTCTAAAATGAGACATTAGGCAAGAAGATAGGGTCTAATTCTCTACTAACATAACCATTTTAGCAGCACTGAAGTCACTGGACCTATGACAATTTATGCCAGTGGAGATTTGCTTCACAATACTCCAAAGCTCCTAACCTTTGGTGTGTAGCAGGAAGAACATCTTTTAGCAAGTTTATTGCAAACAGCCCAGCTGCTGTGTTGGGCAGTCCTTTTGTTGGATCAATTTTTTATCACTGTTGAGTGTATGCAAGTCGTTTATTAAGTCCCTGGTCGTTGCTTGCAGCTCAGTTCCATTCAGCCTTCATCCGGAAATACAGTTTCTTTTATTCTTTGCTCTCAGGATATGCAGTCATTTTAATGTCAAAGAAGCTTACACATAAACATGCATATTCATATGTTTGGTTGGATTAAGCATTATTCTGGCATTAAATACAAGATGCTAAATTAAAGGATTTGAGCCTGCTGTGGTTTGTATTGTTTTTTCTTGAGGGTAATTTCACAGCTCCATACATGTAAGAGGAAGTAGACGTAGATAAACAGTATGTGACTGCAGAAAAATGTGAAGTTGAGCTTTCAACTGAATTGTTATTTTAAATTAGGTTTCAGTGATGCCTTCCGTGGGCTACTCCAGGTACTTTACATTGTTTCCGATTTCAAAGTGCAATCCATTCCCTAACAGATGACACTGTATCCACACTGGAAAACTGTGTCAGACATCCCACCAAAGACACAGGAGCACATGCCACTTTGTATGGCCTCGTGTTGTGGTGTGACATCATCTGAAAATTCTTAGTCTACCCTGTTAACAAGACCTGCATCAGGTGCTAAGTTCCTGTATTTCATTTATAGTCAATCATTCACTCCACAGAACAGCTTTTACTGACAAGTAATTCATTACTTTATTGGATCAGCTACTAATCTGTCTGACAACATTTGGGCCAGAATCATATCTTGAAGTAGCTAAGCACAGCTAAAACTGCTTCCAACTTGGTTTTGACTTAACCTTTTCCCTAGTCTAGTCTGCCTTCCCCAGCTATGATTCTTGAAACACCCAAAGCTGCAACTGAAGTGAGTAGATGAAATCCTGGCTTCCAGCTGCCAAGCTCTTACTGACCTCAGTTACAAAAAAAAGGATTTTACCTACTGGCAGTCATTCAGCACCTTTGAAAATCAGTGATTTAACAACTGGCCAAAGGTCAGACCAGAAATCAATGCCAGAGAAAGGACTAGACCTCTGTAGGGTCTAACTCCCAGTGTGGCCCTGGAAGCACAAGGTGCTTTCTTGCCATGTACCATGTCACAGATTTTTCTGTCATTTATAAGCCTTTTTTCCCTAGTACATGTTGGACTGGGGAAGAAGCCTGACAATATCCTGATTAAGTTGCAAACATACATCAGATCCTTTACCCTGCAGTACAAGGGAATTTAAACATTCTGAGAAGAAAAATGTCTCCAGGCAGGAGGCAGGTAAAAAAGAGTAAGTTTTCAGAAACTCCAGCTGTAAAAGAAAAGTGAAAAACACAAGCTCTTACAAGTATGAAAGGTTCAAGAGGGTAGGAGCATCGATGCCTTGAGATTTAAAGAAGGGCTGTGTTGGCTTAATAGAAACTTACTGCAGCTTTTTTCCTACTTTGAGAGTGGGGAGCATTACCTACAAAAGGAAGGAAAGGAGAAGTCTGGGTGCTTTGAAGGCTGTTAAGTGTGCTTACCTACTGGGGAAAGTGGGAAAAGGGAGAGCTAGCTCATGAGAGTTGTCAGTGCATCCGAAAGTGAACTGCTGTTGGCTCTAGGAGGCCAGCAAGATTTTCTTGATCTAGTTTAACAAGTCATTGTGCTAATCCAAAGGTTATATCCTTGGTTTTTTGGCAAATATTAGGCTGCAGAAACTGTTCCTTGGGTTTTGGGGGAAAGGTTGTTACTGTGGCAGTACAGAGAACAGATCTTTGATTAGCAGGGTGAAAAAGATGGAAAGCTGTAGAGAAAACAAGCCTGATCCAGATCCTGTTCTTATCAGTGTAAACACTGGTTTAGGTCAGATTAGCACGGTCATGAACAGCTTCACTCTCCGTATTTTTCACTACTTTCTGTCCATCAGGTATTTGTGTTCTCTCTCTCCTCACTGAGCATTCAGACAAAAGTGCAGTTCATACTTGCATTTGAGCACTCAATGTCCAAAGCCATCTTGAAGCATTGTGACAGCTTATAGGACTTTTGTCCTCTGAGGAACTGTTGGGTGATGAATCGCCCCACTAGCTTCCATGAAAAAAGTATATGGTAAGAGTATAGCAGGTTGGTATCCAAGGCGCTCCAACTTAAGGACTGCTGGAAAGATTGCAGGAAGATTTCATTCACTATATCATCCATCCTTCATCACTTCAAACCCTGCAGTAGTGAAATATGATAAAAAGCGAGCTCCTAAAAACTGAGCTCCTGTAAACTTTATGCTTAGAACACAAGTCCTCTCAGATGAACATCGTATTCTGCAGCCCCCACTTGTGCTGTGGGGTTCCTCCTGTGGATATTTGAGGCACATGTGGAATCAGAAAAATGTGAGTGTGATTAGGACTTGAGCTACTAGCACTATACAGGTATGAACTGGCCCATCAGAGAGACATCAAGATGCTTTCACCATTTCCAGACTGGTGCTATCTTAACATAAATAGAAAAAAACAAATTCTGTGAGGTCTACGTATAAATCTGTAAGTCCTGAAACAGAAACCAGGTCTTGTTCTCTCCTGACAAGCTGGATACGTGCAGGTTACCTGTGCTTTGAGTCTATATTTAGTCATGACTTAATTCGCACATGGTGAGAAGGAATTTTTGGCATTTTCTCTGGGGGTTGGCAGACTGTCAAGTAACTCTAGAATTCACTGAGTGTGGAAGAGGCTCTGGGCTGACCTGCCACCAGTAAATGATGTTGTTTTCCTTAATCAGTTCACCAGAGATGGCATCTTGAATACCCTTCATCTAATTTTCTTGCACGTTGGAATCTGACAAATATAATAATGGTGTTTTTCATTCATTTGCAATAGTGTTTTTCTTTCAATGGTATTAAAATTCCCCTCAAATGCCAAACTTCTTTGTACAAATATTCACGTATCAGTTTTAGTAATATAACAAAATATTTAGTTATAGCTGTCTATCTCCCAGGGGTTTTGTGAAGCTTGTTTAATTGAGGTTTGAACTGTCATTATTTGTGAAATGAGATTATCTATCATTCATGAGCTTTCAACTGAATACCAGTTTGTTTGGAAGAGAGAACGCTGGCAAATCCTGAAAGTTTCATGATTTTCAGCACAAAAAATTATTCCTCCAAATATTCACTCTGTATATTTTGTTGTTTATTACTTGCTGTTCATTATCCACCGTTTGTCATTTTTTATATTCCTGTCTAAAAAACTCAGTCACCCAGTTAGGTACCAGAATTAACAGTATGTGACTTCTGTGACCATTCACCCACCATAAGTAACATATACAGGAACTTGCACAATCAAAGCAAACAGAGCATGAATAATGTGAAGACAAAATTTGTTTACATGAGCTATTCCATGGGTATTTATGAACTAGAAACACATTTGTAGAAATCAGGATCAGAGTGCAAGGAGAAAAGCAGAGCCAAATTTGCTGGAATTCAGTTGCTACCCACAGTTTATTACTATGCTGGAGTTACAGATAGGTGAAATCTAAGTTCAGGTGACTCACACAGAGTTGTGTAGCAAATCAGTGGGACCAGGAGGGAAATGGCAACGTTGTGACACTTCAACCCTGCATGGAGTGCCTTCCCTGCCTCCCAGCAGGCTGCTGTGCTGTGACCCCTGCTAGGCTGAACTGCAGATGTGCAGCCATCACCAACCTGTCATTAGATTCACCTACATTCTCCACCAGCAGTTTCCTCCGAGTTTCCCATCACAGCATGGGAGATGCTCCTCGTGCACCAAAGGCAGGATGACGTGGGAGGAATCCGTGTGATAGACTGCAGGAGCTCTAAATCGGTCTCAGGATCAAGAAAGCCTTGTGGCTCAAATACCATCTGTGTTTTCAGCTAGCAGAGGTCCAGGCTGTTGTGAAATACCTACTAGTTCAACATGTCTGTCATCATTTCTCAGAGAGCCCAAAAGGATGGATGCAAAAGTGGAGTTTCCCTCATTGACTTCTTTTTTTCATGTTGTAGGGGTTTAGCCCCAGCTGGCAACTAAGTACTATGCAGCACCTTGCTCACTCCCCTCCACCTGCAGTGGAACAGGGAGGAGAATTGGAAAAAAAAAAAGACAAAACTCATGGGTTGAGATAAGAATAGTTTAATAATTGAAATAAAAGAAGAAGAAGAAGAAAGAGAGAGAGGAATAAAACCCAAGAGAAAAAAGTGATCCACAATAAATATCCTTTTGGCCAGTTCAGGTCACCTCTCCCGGCCTTGCTCCCTCTGGGCTGCTTGTGCACCTGCTCCCTGGCAGAGCACGAGACGCTGCAAAGTCCTTGATTTAGAGTGGAACTACTGAGCAACAACCAAAACATCAGTTTGTTATCAACAATATTCTTATACTAAATCCAAAACACAGCACTGTACCACATACTAAGAGTATTACTAACTCTAGCCCAGTGAAATGAGAACAGTTGACCCAAAGTGGGGTTTTTTTTGAAACATATACAAAAGTACAGCTTTTGCACTTACAGATTTCCTATGCATTTTTACATAGCCAGAGGATCACAGGGGAATAAAGCTGCTCTGTATTATTTCCTAGTACAAAAGGCATCTTCTTACCCACAAAATCGAGCAGAGACTTAGATTAAAGGCAGACAAGAGCCTGAGAGCATAAGCAATGAGTTAAAATCCCCTTTTGTCTTTCATCTGGCAATAAAATCCTGCCTCGTGTTTAAAAACACAAATGTTGCATATTTAAAAGCAAAGATTGCATGTGTTACACCAACCAGCTGCATAAATCGTAGTGGCCTTGGAAAATTAATGTTTTGTTTTAAGCAAAGCTGAAGTTACTCATGTTATTTCACTCTATCAGAAGCGAGTACATTAACATTATCTAGTGTCTGCAAGCACACTATTAATTTACCTTGTACTGTCCCAATAGAGGGAAAAGAATTGTTCAAGGCAATGAGGCGTATCCGCTTCCACTCCTTGGGACTCCTTACCTCCAAATAATCAATATTAATGTGGCGAAGGGAGGGCAGAGAGGAAGAGGATTCTCTGACTGATTTATTAGCTAAAGCCACATCTCAGTGGAATGAGAGCCATGAAATTTCTTTACTAGACTGAATAGACACTAAATGGTTTATCAAGGGTGGAGTCACTGTCACAGTGTCCACCTGAAGTCAGGATTAATATGAAATATGCTAGACAGGAGGGTGACAGATATAACTCTCCATTTCCAAAAGGATACTTTCTTGATTGTAGAAAAAAATCCAATACGTTCTTGAAAATACTTGTTCACTCCAGTATCACCTTTTTTTCCCCCATTAAGGAAAATGTTTTCTTACAGAAAAGCAGGTTGTTTTCTCTGATGAGAACTTCTTTTCTCCTACAGGTCAGATGAACAGCACAGCATACAGTTCTTAACAATACCTGAGGCAACTCCCTGGCAAAGTACAATTGGCAAGAAGTGAAAAATGAAATATTGGGGGGAGGAATTTTTAAGTAACATGACCTGAGTATTTCTTTTTAAATGACGGGAAAAGTAATTGCCATAGAACGACCTTTTGTCCTTTTGACCTTCAGCAAGCAAAAAGTTACATTTAAAATTGCATTATGGTAGCAAATGCTGCAATCTATACATAGGCTGATGTCAGAGAGGCATGGCAAGCACACTGCGGCAATACTGAAACATTTGGTTCTGGCTGTCCACAATAACACATGCTTCCACTTGAAGATATAGATAACAGTCACAAAAAAAGCTCAGCTAGGGGGAAAAAATATGACTCAAACAGTGTCAGAAAAAACAGTTTGTTTTCTCCATATTGCTAAAAAGAGTAGAATACGGGTCTGAGTACTTAACTCCCCACCGTAAGGTATGAAACATGGGTGCTTAACTTTCTTCCTTTCTTTATTAATTATTACATCAAATTAAGATTAAAGAATGCCTAAATTCATGCCTATACACTTATATGGGAAAACACCACTGAGTGTTCATCAAACCTGCGTTTGGGGCTTTATAAAGAAGGGTGTCCCAAAAGTAGACCAGGCAAAGTGTTCATATTGTCCCTTAAATACTGTGGTCCAGGGGACACTTGGACTTCACAGGAAAAGTAACAGGGGGACACTTCCAGGCTGGAATTGGAACACAAAGCAACTTGTAGAATGATGACACAACTGTGAAATGATGGGGGTGACAATCCAGGTTATGCAGTGGTGACAATGGGGAGGGATGAGGTGCTGTTCACCTTTTCTCTGTGCTCTGCTTTTTTCAGTGCTGGAGAGAATTCAGCCCCCGAGACAGCTGACATTTATTGGGATGGTTTGTCGCAGTGACCTAAAGTGAAATATGTATCACAGAATCATAGAAAGGTTTGGGTTGGAAGGAACCTTAAACATCATCTTGTTCCACCCCCCCCGCCATGGGCAGGGACACCTTCCACTACACCAGGTTGCTCCAAGCCCCATTCAGCCTGGCCTTGAACACTTCCAGGGATGGGGCATCTGCAGCTTCTCTGGGCAACCTGTGCCAGTGCCTCACCACCCTCACTGTAAAAAAATTTCTTCCTAATATCTAATCTAAACCTGGTTAATTTCAGTTAAACTGAAACTTCCTCCTTGTTCTGTATCACCTTGGTTTAAGTATCTGCAGTGTGGACTTTTACATAACTTATCAACTTTCTTCAGATGTGTATTTTGGGATCAGAGGAACTGCACCCAAGGCTCAGTTCATTACACCACCTCTGGCCAAACACAATCTGTTAAGGTTTATCCTTTACTTCTTTTCATAACCTGAAGTGAGGACACTGTCCACTGCAAAGTGTGTGCTGTGCTTTTTGTGTGTTGGTTAACACAACATGAATCTGCCTCTAAATGTATGGCAGGTTTATGCAGCCAAAATGTGAGGATTTAAAAAAGTGAATCAAAGGGCCATAACTAAGAGTAATGGGATGATATTAAGTGAGACAAGTGGTACAGCGAGTGTCAAGAAATGCTCCTGGGCAGTGCAGGCACTTGGACTGTGGAGGATGCTCTTGGGGGATGGACACTACATAATGTGCACTTAACGACATCTAAAAGGCACAACACTGCACTCACTGGTGCCCAGACTAAATGATATCGCAGGGGTTTACTGCCCTTTATTCTGGGTACTAGGCTCTAAATCATTGTTTAAAACCTATATAACCTAATTCTTCTCTGGGGGTAACTTATCTGAAGTTCTCAAGGGTGAAAATGACGCCTCACAAGGAGGACAGAGTACTGCAGCACCTGGAGGCTACACTAAGAAGCAACTGAGATTTTCGTAACAGATAAATTCAGTTTAGTTTGAGACAGGAAATAATTCCATTTCTCCCTAGTTTCATGGAAATTACACCCTAGAAAACTCCCCTAAAGGATATCCAGTTGCAAATACTCTGTAAACAGAAAAAAACATCATGTGCTGAGGGCTTATATGAAACTTTCCCACTTGAGTCTAAGGATAAAGGAAACAGGAAAGGCAGAAATCTCAATGAATATATCTTAAATTAAACACATATTAAAAATATGTGATTTTAGTGTGTTTGGTTGGAGAAGAATATCTGTTTACAACAGCTGCTGGAAGCAGCTTTTTATTTCTTTATATATTCCTATCACTTCTAATTGTTTCAGTTCTTAGAAAGATTGATTATATTTTCAAATCCTGCTTTCTTGATATGCCTTGCACTTATACTGAGGAGAACACAGCCTTAATTGTCAAAGATTGTCTGAGACTGATGGGTACACCCAGTCTATGTTTAAGAACCTACGTCTTCAGGGCTCACCAGGTGAATGACCCTGAGATTTGCTCGGCTGGTCAGAGCACGGTGCTCATAACACCAAGGTTTGTGGATTTAATCCTCCTATGCGCCGTTCATTTAAGAGCTGGACTTGATGATCCTTGTGGGTCCCTTCCTACTCAGAATATCCTGTGATCTGGAGTGGGGGAGAAGGGTCAGCGTTGCTTGGAAACAAACAGGAAAAAGCATAAGAGTAAGTTAAATAGAGGTGACTCACTAAAGAGTTAGAATGATTTCTCCCAAGATACCAATATTCTGGTTTTTAGTCCTGCTTTCTGGGGAGTTCTGAAGAAGACATCAGCCAATATGTAATTTCATTTTCATGTTCCTGTTTGGAAACACAAAACCAAGACAAGAATAGCAACCTACTCATTACCTTTCCATCCTGAGAGGAGGTTCTGAAATCCTTTGTGAAAATCACATGAGATTTCCAGGGACATTTTGTATCTTTGGAACACTCAGGGATTCCAGAGACGCTCCTAAAAGATGTGAGATACTTGATGAAGTGCACTGAGGTGATGTGTGAAGATAACTATGGGCACTGGTTCCTCAGCTCTGCAGAAGTCAATAGCAGCAGGATCGAGTTCTATCTGACTACCAACAATTTCTCATCAGTATAGTATTGTGAATCTTAGTTGGCCAGTACTGAGAATAATCTTCTTTCACCTTTGCATGAACAGTAATTTGAGATGTACTAGAATGTACTCAGTATAAACATGAAAGACAGGACAAAAAAAGAGATGGTTTGGTTGCCCTGCTTGAAGGAAACATCCAAATGTTGCCTTCTGGATAAGATGACGTGCGTGCTTTGGACCTAACCAAGAACCACCCTATGCTCCTCTCCTGAACATGAACTGCAGCACCTCCCTACAGAGCTGGTGCTGTGACTGCATCTCCAGCTCTACAATTTGACTTTGCTCTTCCACCTTCTGCTCTTGGAGATTTTAGCATTGCCTGTTCTCTGAAAGAGCTGCTACTAAATGAGTGACTTGACCACAGCACATCAGAGAACAGGAGAGATTTCTTCAGGAAGAGCACAAGAAAGGAAGATTTCATAATCTTCCCACTTCCTTCCTGCATTTGCAAGGCCAAAAGAGAAACTGAAGCAAGTAACCCCCTGCCCTTAGTGGAGCAGCCACTGTCTCATTAGCCCAAGCATGTTCCATCCCTCTTCTTTAAGTACAGATCTGCACTCTCAACCTCTTCACTGTTTCTCACCTCCTATTCACATTTATTATTGATATCACCTATCAATAATGCTTTCTGCTGCTTCAAGAGTTTGGCCCGTCTGCCAGATCCCAATTTTCAAGTGCTCTTTGCTTCACCTCATTATATTTTTAAGGACCTATGCATTTTTTCTTTCTTTTCTATCCTGTGCCTGTCCCCTTCCTTACAGAGTGAGACAGAAAAGGTGCTGGCTGAGTAAGTGGCAAAGGGAGCAACATTGGTGCTTTCAGCAGTTGCTCCCACATGGCCCCTCAGCTTACTAACCAGTTTAGCAGCCTCTGAAAAGGTAGCAAATGCACTTGTTTAAAACCCTATTCAAGCATGGATGCTTGCTCAGAACCACCACACAAGAGAGAGTAAAACCTACTTATTTCCTGCAATTTTGCTGCAAATAGCTGTACTTGATCTTTGAAAAGACAGTTCTCTTCATCAGGTTTCCCAGCTTTATAAATTGCAATCTTCAGCCTATTTTATCTTTTTGTTTTCAAAACCACCTCATTTTATAATGGCTAAGGTAACATCCTGTTACTCAGAAGACATAGCACCAATAGAGCAGTTATTCCTGAGAACAAGATTTCAGCATTGAACCAGACACACTGAGTGCCAAACAGAGACAGGATTAGTAAATCACTCTAATATTTAATTTGACAGCCTTATATAACTGAGGAACCTGATCACAAAGGATTTGCCAATGATATCAGAATAACCAGAATACATATTTTGAGGCCACAGAGGAAGTTTCTTTGCCCTTTAACTTTTAACAACTCTGTCCTGACTCCAGTCTAACACAGCATGCTGTCTCTTATTGCCATTTCCGCTGTCTGCTGGCTCTGTGAGTCTGTTTGGGTCAAAAGACATGTGTGCTATGTTTCCAGAAACCAAATCAACCAATTATGTCATTTCCCATTATTATAGTTATTTAATTGAAAAAGAATAGCAACAGAAGAAATGCAACAGGCAGGCAAGATCCAACTTTCTTGTTGGGTGGAGTGAGCCTGCCATGCTGCTTCTGCCCATCTCAGCCTGCTCAGGGCCTTGGTGTGATGGTCAAACCTTCCAAGCTTTGCCAGTGTGGGGCCCATGGAAGATAAAAATATTACAGTCGCCTGTAGTCACTGGTCCTCCGAGCTCTACAAACCACATTGTGACTTCATCCACAAATGTGATTTTCAGAGCATTTATAGAAGGGTCATAATGGGATTTTAAGTGGGTTCAAGAATTTATTATACAGGCAGAAGTCGGAAGGAACAGGAAGGTGTTGTGAAGACACTGTAAGTATCTGAACAGAGGAGACAGAGAGTCAAGTGTTCTTATGCTTCCTGAAGGACATGCACACATAATACAATTAAGCAGACATGCCTCAGCTGAGAAACAGTGCACTTTGCTGGCAGGGTATCAGCAACTGCACATCAAGGAGCAGTTCTAGCCACAAACAGAGATGTGCAGGATGCTCAGGAACAGCTGAGCTCTCTGTGAGATCCATCTTGTTGATAGTCCCCTCAGCACAGTCTGTACCCGGATCTGGAAGGGAAACTGGTGAATACTGCAGTGCACACCATTTAATGGTTGGTGTACTGCAAAAGGATGGCTCTGCATGCTGTCTGCACCCTGGCCTACCACCAGAAGCATTTCTAGGATTCAGGAAGGACAAGGTGTCCATTTTGCCATGGAAGAGCTGCAACAGAGCTGACCCTTTGTTAACCTCCAGTAAAGGGGCAGATAATTTACAGTCTGGTCTTGGTATCACAATTCCATGGCTTCAGGACACAGAATTATCCTGATCTCTTACTTGCACGGGTAAGGCACAGCGTGAGTGTGACTTGAATTGGTGCCTCTGGGTGTATTATAGAATTTATAGATATGGGAACACAACCTACAAGGATTTTTGTCTTATCAGATTGATGTCCTCTATGCTCATACCTTTGGAAGAGCTGTGATAATTGAGATAATCCTCATCCCTTAAAGCAGCTTTTTAAGCTGTGATTATTTTGGCAGCACAGCTCAAGTTTTATCACTCACAGAATGCAGAGGAGGAAAAGGAAAAAACACTTCTTTTTGTTCAGCTTTAACCCAAATAAGCCCAAACCACTGAAAAGAAGAAGAAGAAACACCTCCCTTCAGACATCTCTTCTCTGATTATTGTCCAGGCATTCACACTTGCCAGGCAGTACCTCTAGAATTATTTTATCACTCTTACATACTCTGAATATTCTTACAAACAAAAGGATTTCTAGAATGCACAATCTTTTGCTCTGCATAAGCAACAGTCTGTAATTGTGAAGATCTAAGTCCAGAGCAAGAGCAGAACATGGGATCTTCAAAACCAAATCCAGGACTTGGGTAAGTTTTCAGAACAAGTAATTTTTCCCCAGCCTTCTTTCAGGTAAATCATAATAACTGAGCTTCATCTTCCTGTATTGAGTCACCTTGGTAACAAAAATATATGTGGTATCTAAGACTTGCTACTTTCTTTGAATTTCCTTTTTTGCTATTTTAAAATGTTTTCTGTCTGTATTTACTGCTTTTGAGATGTATTCTCTGCCTGACGATGTGTGGGAATTCTGAGGGTCTTGACTCAAGGCTGCAAATTTACTTAGACACACTTATGACAGATCTTCCTGACTCCAGCCTCAAACTACTCCTGTCATCATTAAAATAAATGTTTATGCCATGTTCAATTCTGCCTACTCTGTGAGTACCGTTGAAGCACACAGTGGATTTCCAAAGTATCAATGTGGGAAACGAATGTGGGACACAAATCCTAAAATTAAGGACTAAAGTGACAAATGTAGGCACTATAACAACCAGACATATTAGAGGACTTACAGCCCTAGTGTCAATGCCAGTGCACAGTGAATTCAAGATCCAAAGCCAGTATTCACAAAAATCAATGATCCAGGCGAGGGTGTGTTGTAAATTATACCTTTTTCCTTGTAGTTCCTGAACTGTGGAGTACAGAACTCCTTGAGAAACTGTAAGTCAAACTGCAGGTTGTCATGCAGCTTGCCCCTTCTTGGTATTCCACTTTATATGAAACTCTTAGTGGATGGAAACCCTGCCCATGAAAGTGAGATTGGAACTAGGTGGTCCTTTAAGGTAATTTTCAACCCAAACACTTCTATTATTCTTATCTCTGCTGTGGTGAGGAGTGTGAAATCGTCTTTCTGGAGCATATAGATAAGAGCTGGATCCCAGAGGTTGCTTCTTTAGGTACTTCCAGGGATTCTTGATTAAAGAGTAGTACATGTAGAAACCATTTCCAGGCACATGAGGGACAAGATAATTAGGAACAGAGTTTGGATAAATCATGTGTAATAAATCAGGGTAAATTGTCCTTGACCAAACTGATTTTTTTCCAAGTTGAAATAGCAGTGTCTGTGACCATGGGTAGGGTGGGATTTAAATAATTTACACCAGCTTTAGGAAAGCTTGCAACACAGTTTCTTTAGTATCCTTGCAGTCGTAATGAGGATATATTCACTGGATGAGTGCACTGTTTGGTGACTATTAAATTTACTGGTTTGTCAAGCTCAAAGGTGTGGCTGTGATTCTGCATCCCATTATCAACAAAGAATGGCTTAGGAAATGAGGTTTCTTTAGCCTGAAAAAGAGAAGGCTAGAAGGACACCTATTTGCTGTGTTCAACTGCCTGAAGGGTAGCTATAAGGAAGACAAAGTTAGGCTTTTCTCAAAGATACAGAGCAAGGGAAAAGAGGCAATAGTTGCCACAAGAGAGATTTCAGCTAGCTACAGGGAATGATTATTCACACAGACCCATTCTTCACAGGTTAACCACAGAGACTGTGAACTCCCCATCCCTGAAGACTGCCCAGGTCAGCTGGACAAGGACCTGATCCATCAGTCAGCTGGAAGTAACTTTAAAGATAGTCTTGCTATGACAGAGGTGGTGGCTAGACGACCTCTAGAGATCCTCCACACTACATCTATGCTTGTAAATATTTTGTGAAGCAAGAATGTAACCCAAAGACTCCTCCTGCCCCAAAATGAAAGGTTCCAAAACCTTCTGCCCCCTTAAAAGAGGGAAGCAGCGAGATGAGACCTGTGGGACCTGCTGAAGTGTATCGCAGAGTCCTGAGGGAATTGGCTGATGTTATTGCCCTGAGACAACTGGCTAATGTTATTGCCAAGCCATTCTTCATATGATATTTGAAAAATCATGGCATTCAGGTGAAGTCCCTGGTGGCTGGATAAAGGGAAGTATTGCACCTATTTCTAAAACGTGTAGAAAGGTGGACCCTGGGAACTACCACCCTGTCAGACTCACCTCTGTGCCTGGAAAGATCAGGGAACAGATCCTCCTAGAAGCCATGCTAAGGTATATGGAGAATCAGAAGGTGATTTGGGACAGCCAGCATGGCTTCACCAAGGGAAGGTCCTGCCTGACCAGCTCAGTGGCCTTCTATGATGGAGTGACCATATCAGTGGACAAGGGAAGAGCTACAGATGTCATTTATCTGAACTTCTGTACAGACCTTCCAACTGTACAGTCCCCCAGAACAGCCTTCCTTCTAAGTCAGAGAGAGATGGATTTGATGGGTAGACTGTGGTGAATGAGGAATTGGTTGGATGGTTGCATCCAGAGAGTGGTGGTCAATGTCAAAGTGTCTGGATGGAGACGAGTGATGTCACTCAGGAGTCTGTATCTGGACCAGGGTTAATTAATTTCTTCCTCAACGTCATGGACAGTAGGGTCAAATGCACCTTTAGAAAATTTGCAGATGACACCAAGCTGAGTGGTGAGGTTGTCACACCTGAAGGACAGGATGCCATCCAGAGGGACCTGGACAAGCTTGAGAAGTGGGTCCAGGGGAATCTCATGTGATTTAACAAGGCCAGGTAGAGGGTCCTGGTATAAATACAAGCTGGGCGAAGAATAGATTGAGAAGAGCTCTGAGAAGAATTTGGGAGTACTGGTAGATGAAAAGCTGGACATGGCAAAACACACTCACAGCCCAGAATGCCAAATATATCCTGGGCTGCATCCAAAGGAGTGTGGGTAGCAGGCGAGGGATGGGATTCTGCCCCTCACTTCAGACCCCACCTGCAGTGCTGTATCCAGCTCTGGGGTCCCCTGCAGAGAAAAGACATGGACCTGTTGGAGTGAGTCCAGAACAGGGACATAAAATGATCAGAGGGCTGGAACACCTCTGCTGTGAAGACAATCGGAGAGAGCTGGGGTTGTTCAGAGAAGAGAAGGATACAGGGAGACCTCACTGCAGTCTTTCCATACTTAGGCTCCTAAAGAAGATGGGGACAGACTTATTAGACAGGACTATTGTGACAGGACAAAGGCTATTGATTTTAAACTAAGAGAGAGTAGCTTCAGACTAGATACAAGGAATAAATCCTTTACTATGAGGGTGGTAAAACACTGGACCAGGCTGCCCAGAAAGGTGATAGATGCCCCATCCCTGGAAACATTCAAAGTCAGGTTGTACTGAGCAACATGATCTAGTTATATATGCTCCTGCTCATTGCAGGGGATTTGACTTGATGACCTTTAAAGGTCACTTCCAACCCAAATTCTCCTATGATTCTATGAGAGACCTCCAATGAAATGGCGACTCAGCAGGTCACACAATGCGGTTCCCCTGGGACTTGCACTGCAGGGATGTATTACTTCTCTTGGAGAAACATGAAAGAAGGCACAAGAGGGCCAGAAATATTGCTTCTTTGAAGTGGATCCTCGTCTCTGCTTTCTCCTCATCTCTGCCCTCATCTTAAAGCACTAGTCAGCTGAGTGAGAAAGACTATTGATATGTAAACCTGAGGAGCAGGAAAAGGAGTTTATGGCATGATGGTCATTCTCACTGAATGCTCTCACCTTCCAACTGCTGTTAGTGGCCTCCCTCCCACTAATTTGCTCCTCTTACATGTGCTGCTTTGAGGCTATGACTTATAGCTCTGCCCATATATGTGCCAGAAAGTGTCACCTGGAAGAAACTGCATTTTATGAGGATTTTAGTTTCAGGAATACACAAAGTATTCCTGATATTTCTTTGAAATTGTAAGCTGAGAAAAGGCATAATTTCTGGATCCCAGTAATGCATAGCATTAATCAGGTCACTCAGCTCTTGCACAATACTTCATGTGAGACATCAGATTTTGAGAAAGTTTCATAAACAAAAACTGTAGAATTTAAGTTCAGGACAGCAAAATCTTCTTTAGGCCCGGACCACCTTGTCCATTCTCTTCCTCACACAGTACTAATATATTCCTTTATCCAGAGAGCTTTGTTTCTCCATATTGAGGTGCAGTGAAGATAAACACTGTGTAGCTGGTTGGTGAGATACGAGGTGAGGTCCTGCTCTGAGAATATCTCCAGCCTGAGATAACCAGCAAGAAAATAAGAGAAACCAGAATCACTGTCATATTGTAACACTTAATCTGTGTGTACACTTATAAGAAAAATCTAAATCAGTATAATCAGTATTTTCACCTCTCTATCTTACTGTCTTTTTGTTTTATATGAGATTTTTCTTCCCTTGTTTCTGTCTAGTGGTCAGGTTTATTGTTTTGGTTTTTTTCCCCATCTCTATATTTTATCATTCCAGTACTCATCTCAGTACATGAATTATTAATACTGGTTTTATGCTAAATGTCCCTGCCTTGCGCATAATTTGACCTTACTTACCGAAGGAGTAACTGTGCAAACCCTTCAGAACACTTTACCCTCTCTGTGTCTATGAAAAATATTTCTTCCTTGTGTTTGACTTACTTAAGCAAGATTCAAAACACTTTGAACAGTCACATGACCATTTTTTATTAGCCCTTTTTCCATTACAGAGTTAGAAAGAAAAAATAAAACGCTAACCTTTCTGAAAGCTAATTACATTTTTGGTTGCTAGTAATTGTCCCTGTATTTTCATACTGGCATCTATCCTTGAACACGCTGGGAAAGTGAAAAAATTAAAACTTGCCTTCCACTACACTTAAAAAATTACTTGATCATCAAGAAATATTCAGTGCAGCTTTCAAATGCGGTTTAGGAAGGAGTTGTAGCATGTATTCACCTCAGGATAATTGGAAAATGTCTCAGTGTATCATACTGGTTCTCTATTCAGCAAAATGTTTTCATATACCTCTCCCAACCTAGTAAAATTTTAATCCTGTACTAAGCTCAGCAGGAATAATTTTAAACACCTGCTGTCTCAGTCATAATGTCCACCATCTTTCCCTCAGGGAGTGTAGTTACATTTCCATGGGCAACTTGAAAGGTAATTCCAAAGTCTTCATTGAAAAGATGTATGTTTACCCATGGTCTGGTTCACTTCCAGCAAAAATCACAGGAGATGTCAGACATTTTGAAAGGCAAATGTTTGCTAACAAGAATCCATTACAGAATAAATAGTTATCAAGCAGCATAAAATATTCATCAAGTTAACAATTAACATTGTGATTATTCTGATGACCATTGGAATGTCGTTTTGCTTTCTCAACCCTGATATACTCTTGCTTCCATAGTATTCTGTGGCAAGGATTTTCCCAGTCCAATTAGAAATTCATGTCCTTTTTTGAGTACCATTATTTCCTCCAGTTTCAGTTCTCCTATTAGTTTTCAAGATATTTGTTGGGTTTTCTCCTTGCCAAAACAAGCAAGTCCAGTCTTTCACAGTTTTCACCACTTGACACATTCCTTCCTTGTTACACTTATTTCCTTGCATACCTGGATCCCCACGAGCTGTTTCCATGAAGAAGTGGGCAGCACTGCAATAGGATGAGTCCCTCACTCCAGGTGAGTTCGCAGCCTGTAGTTCTTCATCTTTCAGCAGTTTTTGATTGCAGAATGTGCTCATTGCTCACTTCCAACAGCCTCCATTCACTGTGGTTTCAGAGGAGAAGGAATTGATAGAGTAGAAGTCAGACAACATCCCAGTCCTTTCTGTCTGAATGTAAATTTGGAGATTCTTCTCCTTGAAATCTGCCCTGACATGGATAGGGAAATTCTGTCAACCTGAGTTGTCATCAGATTTTTTTTTCTTGAAGAATCTCAGCACGTGATTTCTTACTGCCTTATCTCATTCAATTCTGATGAAACAGGGTCTCAGTCATTTCTAACCCAGAGAATAATGACCTCTGCACGTTTTTTTTGGAAGTTGCACGAACAGGTAAAGAAACAACTCATCCTGTCCTCTATATGGCTTACCTTTTGCAGGTAATATAATTTACTTTATTTGTAGGTAAAAAAGTAGTTACATTCTCACGCTCACAACATGGTAGGAAAAAACCAGTCTTAATTGAAACTGCAAACAACAATAATATTTATATCTACTAGATTACCCAAATTGTAAATATTGGGCAATTATCACTAAGACTAATTGTGAAAATTCACTCTCATTTATAACTAGCCAGAATGTCACTTAAGGGATACTATTTTAAAGAAATTAACTTTCCCTTTCTTATTATTATCAATTTGAAAAAAATTGCTAGTTAGAATTTAATTGTACCCACACCCGTGTGTAGGTTTTTCAGTGGCAATCAAAGTTTGTTTAGATTCTGCTATCTGTCTCTGACACTTTGCTTTGCTTTCACGAGCGCTGCATTCTGCTGTCTTATCAGAATACATTCATTGCAAAAATGTAATAGGCTGTTTCTTAATAGACACCTTCAGTGTCTAAATTATTTCTGAATGCCTTAAAAGTTGGCAAGTCAAACTGTCCATTTCTGCCTTTTCACCAGCAAAATCAGAAAGAAAGAGATAATACAAGACAAATAATTATCATAACAACTTTTACAGTAGAAGCTTAAAAAAACAAAGTCAGTTAATTTAAATGTCAACTTATTGTCAGGTTATGTTCTTAATTTTGTTTTATTTTTTTCACCTTCAAATGTCAGCCTTGAATAAAAATTGTTGTACAGTATTAAATTATGTACCCAAATCTTCACTACAAGATAAACCTTTAGAAAGGACCAGGTTGACAGTGCTTTACAAAACAAACAGGTATTTGAGAGTATCTCCTTCCTCTGATATTGGCATTTGATGAGTACAGGTGAACACTGTAAGTCTGTTCAGGTTGAAAATCATTTGGGCATAAATATTTGCATGGCTGGATTGTCAATATGTGTTGGAGATAAGCCAAACTTTCTAAACTTCTTTTTCATCTTGTCTTTATTACTATAAAAAGAAGGAGAAAGTACCAGGATACAAAACAGGCTAAAACCCAGCAGTGCTCTTTTAGTCACCTTAATATCTATCAATTTTCATGAGGAAAAACATGTCCTTTCCAGCATATTGAAATGAAATGGGCAAATCCATGCCACTCACAATTCATTGACACTGGCAGAGCTGCATCCACTGACATGAGGCCTGGATTTTAGATGTAACAGCTACATGTCATTCTTATCCAGAGTAGTAGCAGTAGTATTATTACTGCTGATATATCACATTTATATCAAATGTCACTGATATGTGCCAGCTCCCTGTAGATATAGAGTTCCTTCATTATATGGGATTAATGCAGGAGACAGAGAAGATCTAGCTTATAATGTTCCTCTTTGCTCTGTTTGTGTTCCTTACAAGATTTTTTTTTGGCTCACTTCTTTCCAAATTACTAAATTGCTGTTGTTCCTATGCATTCATGCAACAATTAATAAACTTTGGTGTTACCATTCTCACATTTAATAGAGTTTTCACAGTTAATTAATACACTTCTGTGTTACTAAGCCTATTCAAATTCGATTCCAAATTCTGCTGCGAACTTTAATGAGCTTAGCAGGCAGGATCCTGCGGGGAAAGTTGGCAGGGCACCACATGGAACCCTGTGTTTGTTTGACTCTGGCAAGTCACTTCTCCGTCTCTCACCCAACATCTGCCCATCTTGCATAGTCAGCGAGCAAATCCTTCTCCTGTCACGGCTGGTGCCAGCAGTGCACTGTTGGAGCTGGCAATTATTGGAAAGCTGAATCAGGGCTTAGAACTGTGCTAAGACTTTGCCGTAAAAACAGGCAGTTTAGCAATGATAAAGGAGTACGTGGGGGAAGGACTCAGTGCTAGATGTTCTTCTTAACAGAGTGCCCCACCTCCCTCCCATGGATAGGTCAATGGTCAATATCACAGGATGTTTAAAGATGAAGTTTCCCTTTCAGGGAGCTGCCCTGAAAGTGAGTATGAACCCAGCAGGTACCCTCACACATATGCTTTGGATCCACATTACTGCCTTACACTTGGATGGAACATCCTCTCAAAATGACATATGGTATCCAGTCAGTCTCTGTGAGCCATCTTTGTTTCACCTTTTTTGCACCATTGAAGTGCTCAATGTTGATGCAGGTTTTGTCTTTAAATAACAGTTTCACTGTATGCATCTGTATTCCAGACAGAGAGGGAGACTGAGAAAGAGGCAGCAGATTTTACTCTGGGAACATAAATGCTCTGAACACCTCAGAAATGCATTATTTAAGCTGTGATTTGATAGCCATCACTGTCAGTTACCCAAATCCAATATAAACTAATTTTCTGTTCTTTTCTTCCCTTTTTTTTGTCTTCTCTTTTTAGCAGCCCTGGCACAAAAGACTAGAAGTGAAATATTAACAGGAACCTTGTGCCAGAAAAACGCAACTCAAGAGAGTGTGCTGGGTAATCCAATTTTAATTTCCCAAGTTTCTATCATATCATATGATACTTGGTCAATCAGCAACACTCAAACCAGTAGTCTGCTTTGCATTAACAAGGAAATTTAAACTGCTCCTTTAATGTTAAAAGGAGAAATAATTTGCCTGATTTAACTGACAAGTGGCAAATTCATCAGTATGCAGTGGACAAAGATGACAATGATTTGTAAATTCCCTGTGAAACGTGATTTTCACACAAGCTCTAGGAGAGTTGTTGATGTGGTCAGAATCTCCAGTTTTTGATCTCAGTACACTTTCTAGTTAGGTCTTATTTTAGTTATGTCCAAGCTTATTGTGGTTTTATCATTCAGACATCATGTTTGCTGTATCACAATATGCTTAGAGAACACAATAACAAATTGGCTCCTGGCAGTGCTGGTGTAGGACTGAAGTCTAAATTTTCGTGAAAAATTCTGTTATACTCAGCTATGATGGTCTAAAATAAACCCGGAGACAACTTTGCATCCACAATAATAATGATGTTCTCTAACTAGTAAAGGTTATGAAATATGAAAAGTGCATATATCAAATGCAAATCAGAATTAGAAATTATCGATTCCCAGTTAAGACAATTTAAACACAACACCAGCTTTGGTGATGGTGGATCAGTGATATTTTTTGGCACTGAAGATGGGGCAGTCAAGCTAAGATGGAGGTCTGCGATCTCATTTTTGAAAACCCCATTCTTTCTCTCCCATTTTCTAAATGAAGCACTTGAATCTTTTTTTCTGCTTGGCTGTAGGCCAACTCTGTTCTACAAAGTAGAGTGGTCTACTATAATGTGTCCTGGAAGTGACAGGGACCTTCAGGATTAATGGAAACAATGATATGGGAAAGAATGGCAGTGGAATATTGGACTTACTGCAGTATTGCACAGGTATGACCCAGAAGACAATCTGCATGTCCTGAAGCAATGGTGTAACTCGGTTTGGCTGGGATGAACTTAGGTAAATTCTTTTGTCACAGCCTGTGTGAGGATTTGCCTTTGGGATTAGAACAGCGTGGATAACACAGCAGTGTTTTGCCTGTTTGCTGAGCACCTCTTGTACAGTATCAAGATTTCCCCAGTCTCTTCCCCCACCCTGCCAAGTGAGAAGGTTGGGACTGAGCAACAGCTGGGAGGAAACATATCCAGGAGAGCTGCCCCAAACTGACCAAAGAGTTATCCCATGCCATATGACATCATATTCAGCCATAACTCTTGGTAAAGAGAAGGAAGCAGAAATTTCAGAGTTATGGCATTTGTCTTTCCAAGCACCTGTTATGCAAGCTGAGGGCCTTCTTACCAAGAAACAGCTGGACATCTGCCCACCAATGGGAAATAGTGAGTTAATTCATATTTTTGCTTTACTTGCACACACAGCTTTTGTTTTTCTTAATAAACTGTGTTTATCTGGATTCACAAGTCCTGTTGCCTTCCATCAATTTTCTCCAGCCCCCATCCCTTCCAAGATGGGAGTGAGGGAAAGTCAGGATGAGTATGTGGCTGCTGTCTGGGGTCAGCCCATCACAGCTGGCCTTATAGACTAGGAAAGTTATGGCTGTTATCAGAGGCAGAACACATTGAGCAAGAGCAGGGGACCCTGCACGTTCTCTTTTACACAATATACCTCATATAATGTTTCCAAAACTGATTTTTTTTTTTTTTTTCCAAGCACAGTGGCTGGGGTTGGGACCCAATTTAAGACAACTGCATCGGGAGTCTGCTTCTTACTGTCCACTGGGTTCTCACTGTAATTGGTGGTGATGTATGGGCCCTGCCCAATCCCCTAAACACGGACACCTATTGCCACGTGAGAGACAGTGGGGTACCTTGCCTGGCCCCTGACTGCTGGTCCAGAAGAGCCACAGGTATGGGTCTGATGCTGCATCTGCCAGCCCCACTTGCCTCTGCTGTCTCAAACACCTCCATACCTACCTAAGAGTGTCTGAATATTGCCACTAGCCAATGTGAGCAGAGGGGGAGATGTTATTAGCTCACGCTAAAGCTGATTGTCTGAGCAGCTGGATTGCCCTCTGGGCTCTGTTAGCTGAGCTGACCAGATGAGCCAGACAAGGGGATGCCTGTGGGTGGGTCTCTGATGGCATCTGGGACAGTCAAAGGTACCCAGGACTACCCAAAAACCTATGACACAGAACTTCTAAGAGTACATGACTCTTGGAAATGGCAGCTGGAGGAAAAGCAGGGTGCACGAAGCGTCTTGTCCAACTGGACTTTTAAGCAACAGAAGTGTGTCTATTAAATCTTGACCAGCCACAGTGGAGTCTTAGACTCCAAAAGTGGAGGTAAACATCTATTTGTAAATACTTACAGTTAGGAGTATTAAAATGAATCCCACCTGGTAAAGGCAGGATAACTGTGCCCAGAATGGGTGGGTGGCCCCTGCCATTTCATGTGCATTTCTGCTCCTTTTCCAGCTGCTGCTCCAGGCGAGCACCACCATCCCACAGGTTCTGTGCAGCAGCTGGCAGCCCAGGGAAGATGTCTCAGCTATCTGTGGGCGTTGCAAATAACACTTGACACCTCTGAATAGGCAACTGACTCAAGCCTCAAGATTCATTCAAGCAGTCTATCAAACAAAAAAAGGAAACTCCAACAGTGATGTGTTATGAAGCGCTATGTTTAGAATCTGCATAATTACAAATAATAGAGGTAAAATGACTTTTGACTGTATTTGCTGTGATGAACTAAAATGGAGTCATCATATAATCATCAATAACAGAAGGAAAATACCTGTTGTACAAAACCTGAGAGCTATAAGTGATGCTAAAAAAGCCAACAAAAAATTCCACCAAGAAGAAAACCCAATGAAATCTACTGTGAACTTCATAAAAAACCTGGAAGCAAACTGGCTGATCCCCTGAAGCAGGTAAACAATACATGTGATGGAAGGATGTTAAACTGATTATATGAGAAAACAGACAAACAGTTCCCTGGCTGAGTCTCTGAACTCTTCAGTTTTGGTTTCAATAGCTTGCCTAATTTTAATTAGAACGTGCATTTTTGGCGGTGTTAGTCAGATTCCACTGAAAATCTTTTTTAAGTAATACTGCCAAAATTACACTACTGAAAAATTGGTTGCATCTTCACATTAGCATTTACATGACACTCAGGTATTGTCTTTCTTATGTGTGATGTGCACTGTGCAAACATAGCTGTTATACCTTTCCTAAATGCATAATCACCTCTTTTTTTCTCTGCCTGGAACATCTGAAATAGTTTCTGAAGCTAATGACCCTCAGATGTTTGTCATATCCTCACAGCTAACACATAGAAATGGTTGCTTGAACTCTCCAAATTAAAGTGTAAACTGAACCAGACTCACAGAAATCAACAGCGATTGTTCCAGTCCAAGACACCTCTGCCAAGAGGAGAATGGATCTCTTTTACTTTACTCTAGGATGAGCAGGAACCCCACATATTCAGCTTCCATGTCCTGATGGGCACAGTAATGAAGAGGTGAACAGTGCTAGCGAACTGCTTCTTTAGGAGTCTGTGAGTATGTGACTACATCTTAGGTTCTGTGACAAAAATTCATACGTTTCCTGGAAAAACTGTATTCTTTTTTTAACTGATTGTGCAGGACAGCTGGAAAAGATAAAAGTCATAGAGTCTGGAAATCTATAATATCACAAAATCTTAATTAAAAGCAGAGATGGAGGTTTGCAGAGAGTAAGTTGGTAAATTTCTTCAGTATAGAGTCATAGAATTGTAGAATTTTTTGGTTTGAAAATACCTCTAAAGACCATCAAGTCCACCTCTTAATGCAGCACTGCCAAATCCATCATGAAACCATGGCACTACATACCATATGTCTTCTAAATACCTGCAGGGATGGTGACTCAACCACAACGGTTGGCAACCTGTTCCAATGTTTGACAATGCATTAAGTGAAGAAATTTTTCCTAATACCCAATCTAAACGTCTCCGGGTGCAACTCGAGGCCATTTCCTCTTGTCGTGTCTTTTGTTAGCCAGTAGAAGAGACTGACTCTCACCTGGCTCCAGCCTCCTTTCAGGGAGTTGTAGTGAGCAATAAGGTCAGCCCTGAGCCTCCTTTTCTCCAGGCTACACACCCCCAGTTCTCTCAGCTGCTCCTCACAGGACTTGTGCTCCAGACCCTTCCCCAGCTCTGCTGCTCTTCTCTGGACCTGCTCCAGCCCCTCAAAGTCTTTCTTGTTGTGAGGGGCCCGAAACTGGACCCAGCACTCGAGCTGTGGCCTCCCCAGTGCCCAGCACAGAGGGACAATCACCGCCCTGCTCCTGCTGGCCACACCACTGCTGACACAGAAGGCCACGAGGCCACCGGCCTCCTTGCCCACCTGGGCACACGCCGGCTCAAGTTCGGCCGCTGTCAGCCAGCACCCGCAGAGCCTTTCCCGCTGGACAGCTTTCCAGCCACTCTGCCCCCAGCCTGGAGCACTGCAGGTCCTTGTTGGGACACAAGGGCAGGAGGAATATATCCGTGGAGTTACACTAATTTACATCAGTTGATGATCTGCCTGATGGAGTCTAGTAATCTTTCACCAGTGGTAGGCAAAAATGGTGCTAAATGTAACTAAAAACCGCAGATCTACCTTATATTTAAAGAGAATTTGAAAAGATTGTTGCAATTGCAACCGCAATCATTGCCTTGTGTTTTACTTTGCAAATCCATCTGCTGTTTCTTACCTTATAACCCTTATAACCCTCATAACCCTTATAACCTTTATAAACTTTATAACCCTTATAACCCAACTGGAAATCTTGCCTTGCAGGGCTCCTATTTCTACCTACAGGCATATTTTCAGCCATATTTCAAAACAAAGTATGATGATGTAGTGATCCATCATTGTAACTCCTAGCTAATATTAACACCACTATTACAGATTGTTCCTAATTAAGAGGGAAGACTAATCATTTGAATAAGCCACAAAAGACAGAAAGAGGAACAGATAGAGAGAAAAACCTAGTTAAATTTAGAAACTACTTGTACTTTCAAAAGAAAACAAGAAAGCGGCCAAAAAATTGAGGTCAGTGGGGACTAAAAGTGAGGACTCTCCTTTCTACCTTGCAACTGTGATACCAGGTCTCAGTAAAAGGTGCTTTAAAAATAACCGTGTTGACAAATGACTAAAACCTCTGTAAAAAAAGTCACAGAAATATAAGGAGCTTTTACCAATACACAGCAGATTCTCAGAAAGCTGATTTTTTAGAAACACTGAGAAAGCTCCCTGTTTAAAAGGCAATTATGGGAAGAACGTATGTTTGTACACAGGATTTTGGCCTCAGAAAGATGCACCTAATTGAGCTGAAGTTGTGAATATAGCAGGAGAACCAAGGTGTTCCTCAAAAGAGCACACTGAAATGGAGGCTGATAGCAAACAACAATCATGTTTATCATTTGCTCTCTTAACCTTGGAAACTCAGAAAAGAATAGAAGCCATGATGTATTAGACTCCTTGTTTGCCACTATCCTGCTTGAAAAGACAGCAGCAGATAATTATTTATTCCAAATGTTTTCTGTGTTGCTTTTGAGGCAGAAAGTTCATTACCTTGACTCTAAATGTGTTTATTTATTCAAATACCATTTATAAAGTATCAAAGTTAACTTTCTCACGTTGTGACCATGTGAACACTGAAACAGTCAACCCTACAAGGAGATTGAGGTCCCATAACCTGATTTTGGTCTGACTTCGTGATTGACACTCGTCAGCTGTCTGAGAAACTGTTCTTTCACTCAAGAAAAGATAAGGAATATATTTTAAATAATAACAATCAGGTTTTCCCATGACAGATTTTGAGCTTTTGATGAAAACTTGAAAATACTTTGACTCTGAAATGTCACATTGGTGTACTCCTGCTTAATCCAGGAATCACAGCTTTTAAAGAAGAAAAGGGATCTGAAACACAAAATTCATGAGTCAAAGACACAGCCAAGAAGCCATGTGTCAGCTGAAGCTGGAAACCCAAAATAGTTTGAGCCTGAGCTTCCCCAAGAGACATTTTCATTAACATTTCATTGAACGATCATTTTTTTCCTTTGAAACAGCCTCAGGAGATTTTTATTTAGTGTATTTATTTATTTACTTATTTAAACGTTTTTGTTCACATTGGGTGAATTGCTGAGCAGAGAGGCTATAGATGTAGACACTCATCCACTGCAGGCCAGCTTGACTTTTCTCGCTGGAACTGGTCATTTAGACATGAAGTGTATTTCCTTCCACTAACCCCCTAAACTATTCAATTATTTTTTTAAAAGCAGAATTTATTTGTACTTTCTTTTGCTGCATCATATTTTATTGATCTAAAACCTCACTATGTTTTCTTACCTTTTCCAATTTTGATCGATCCCAAATACCAAGGGGATACCAGCTCAGTTCTTAAAATAGTTTTTATTAATGTATAATTCTGTGGACATTTTTTGGCTGCAAAGTACCTCAAGAAATTTTTATTCCCTGGTGTTTTTCCTCCCAAGAGGCAGTTCTTCACCAGCACTCGGAAAAAAAAATGCAGGTGTTGCTGTGCAGTAAAACTTCTGTCTGTTAAATCACAGCCTTTCTGTCCCAGAGCCTGAGGGCTCTGTGTTATGGCTGGATTTTTTGGCCAAAGAGTTACTTCTGACATAGTCTACCAGGGCAGATTTGGTGGTGGTTTGTGGAAAGCGAGAGCAAATGGAAAAGTAGGCATTTCAGTGCTGTGGTATAAAGAAAATGAGACAAGAGAGTTAGGGGGAGAAAATCACATTGTAAGTGTGATTTGGCTCTGAAAAATAAGGGCAAAAAATCTCTAGTTACTAAAATAGTTTCTTGTGAGGTTCAAGTCTTTAGGAATTTGTGCTCTCTTCTATGTTGTATTCTTGGTTACCAGTCAGCATTCACATTTGATTAGAGCAGTGTTTCAGAAGATTAAAAATCAAATTAATGCACCAGCTCTCACATTTTAAATGGATCTGGACGCAGAGCTTTGGAAGGAGAAAGTTGGATTTCTTACATGGTGCCAAAGAGGGAAAGCAGCAGATGAATTCCTGTATGGATGTACCAACCCACTGGATATCACACCTTAGCACCCAGCTGGTGTGCAGGTTTGGCACAAGGAACCATTTCTCTACCCTAAAGATATGAAATGCAAAAACCAATTTGCATTGAAAGGAATCAGCTTCCTTTACCTGGGGATGTGACTCCTCTCCCTGAGTGAAGGTGACTGCTTTAGGGTGGGCACATCACGTGCACGTGGCTACAGTCAAATAAAATGGATTTTACTGATTGAGATTGTGTAACTTAGAATCCATAAAACACCGCAGCACAACATCTCAGCCATTTTTTCAGAGGCACACAAAATGATGCTATTTCTTAATTTTCTTCCTTCTGTATGGTTTTGTGGCAGACTATGTTTCTAATCTATCAGTATTTATGAAATGCTCAGTTCTGAGACCCAAGTAACCTAATTTCCTACAGAATATATAAATTGGAGATTGCTCTTTCTGTATAAATAACTCATGCAGGCATTATTATGTTATCACGAAGAGCTCAAAGAAACTAACAGGACAGAGTTTTGAAAGCAAAGTAGAGAACATTAGTATATAGCTCACCAACACTTGGGGATTGAAAAGAATCTCTGCCTTAATGGCTTGGAAATAAATTTCCAATTAATTAAGGAAAAAAAAAGGAAGATGAGCTAAATAAGGAGTCTCAATTAATAATCCTGAAAACTGAAATTAAATCTCAGTCATTAAACTCATGTAATGTCTTTGCACCCAATTATGATTTCCCCAGAATTTCTCCTAAGTTTATACTTCACATTATCTGAGCTTAATGGCCCTTTTATAATTGGAGAAGATGTAAACTTAGCCTCAGCCCCATGCATTGGACCAGACCTTAGTGAGGAAACCACGAGTCCAGCACCAGTGCGAGTAATAAAGGAACACTGTGCTGAACACAGTGGGGGAGAATGTCAACATCTGGAAGACCACTAAAGGTTTAATTGTGTATATATACACATAGGTATATGGAGGATATCCTCTTTTATTTCCTTTTCAAATACTGTTATTCATGATGACCACAATATGCTAAGGGGGAAAAAATAAAAAGAAAGAGAAAGAGAAAAAGAAAGGGAAAAAGAAGAAAAAAAAAAGGAAAAGGAAAAGGAAAAAGAGATAGAGACAAAAGAAAAAAGAAAAAGAAAAAGAAAAAGAAAAAGAAAAAGGAGAAAAACAAAAATGAATTTCCTAAGACTTTTTTTTATAAACTAGCTTTATAGCTAGTAAGAATAGCAGTCTTACCTTTCTAATTTTCTCTTTCTCTGACAATTTAATGAAGTAAGCATAATATTCATGAAAATGAACCTAGAAGGACCCTCATGTATGCAGCATGCTGGGGACTGAAGTTCTGAGCTACATAAAGCTCATGTGCACAGCTATCAAAGCTTTATCACCTGACCAGCAGAGCTGTTCTGTAGCCCAAATTCCTGTTGTTTAAGGGGGAGAAAATCAGCAGCTAAAGGCAGGACACAGCAATGATTTAATTTTTTATCTGCAAAATTAACTTGGAACTCTGTTCCTTCCTCAGCTCCTCGACACATCTGGTAGGCATTTCATGGATGTCAGACCCACTAATATTTCATTACCTTCTCAAACTCATCCTTAGAAATTCATGTCTAACATCCTTCTGGATGTATCCATTTAACAATGGAGATTCTTCGGCAAACTTGGGAAACTTGACACAGGGCTGTATTAGTCTAATAAAAATTAAAAATTAGCCCTCTGAAGTAGGTAACTTCAGGCTCATGTTAACGCTTTGTGTGTAAGTTTAGGGCTCCATGAAAAGTGGGAAGGGTAAGGGGTGGAGAGAAAACCCTGGAATATCTGGAGGCAGCAAAACAAAATGCAAATGGGGAATCACAAAGGATTTTGTTTACTGTTGAGAGATTTTAGCAGGATTTGTGATCCCAACAAGACAGCTGCCTGTAGGATAAATGATCCTGGAGAGACAGCTGTTTTGGGTGAGAAGAAGGAAAAATGGCAGCAAGATAACCACAGTGAAAAAATACACAGCACAGGAAAGTAGAGCCCAAACGAAGATTTTCAAAGGAGCAAAGTAAAGCAGGAGCATAATTCCTGTTTGGTTCTGTTGGTGGTTGACTGCCCCTGTGGTGGGACATGAAGATCCTTAAAAGAGGTGCAAAGTCAGAGATAAAAAATATTGTTAGGATCTCCACAAGAGACAGTGAAAATACAACCTCTGTAGGAGGTTCCTCTATAGGAACAACCCCAGGAAGAGCTTGGTCAAGATGAAAGGGCAGGAATCAGTGTCTACAGGGCACTCTGCTGTCCCATCACTGCCGGTGGAGGTTTCAGGTTTCAAATCCTAGTGCCATTTGCCTTCAGTTCAGCTGCTTGGAACATGAATGGACCATCTAATCTATTCCAGATAGATACCAGCCCATAGTTCATACACCTTCTTTTCCAGCTCTGGGTGTATTAAATGTGCCCTGGTATGTCCAACAGCAAGCTAGAGTAAAAAACTTGAAAAACCAAAAGAAAGCACTCCACTACTCCCTTTTCTTCCTGATGCAAATGCCCATCATGTAAAATTTTGTTAATGGTGGTAAGTTCATATGGAATGAGCAATGAGAACAGTTTGTCCTTTCCATATTTCAGAGTCTGAAGTTCTCGCTACTTGTTCATTTCAGCTGGCTGCTGTTTAGAGCTAAAGCAAGAACTGGTACTAGTGGTAAACTGCAAGTGAGCAGCACAGAAATGGAAAAGCAGTTTCTGTCTCAACAGAGTGGGAAGATGTCAAGCCGTTTTAATGCATTATTCTGGATTCTGACTATGTTTCTCAAGTGTGGAGCAGTATTTTATGCTTGGCAATAACAGAGGTTGCAAAAGGATTTGGGAGGCCTCTAATAAAATCTTTAATCGGTTGACAGAAGAATTTAATTAGCCAGTATCATTAACATGGTTTGTACAATTCCATGCCTTTGCCTACATCCAGACAAAGTTGTGTCTGCATTACTACTTCTGCTTTTACTACTTAGAAAGGCTTAAAGTTGGCCTTTCCATGAGTTCCCCATGGGTATTCTCACAAGCAGTGGATTTAACAAAGTACTTGACACTGTACTACAGCCAATAAATCCAGGATAAGCTACTTCAGTGTTCAGTGGATCGTAATATTTTTGATTGAAGATGGGAAATTATAGCCTTCAGGCTGAGGCATGGATCTGGAGTGACATTAGCTGCTCATCATTTTCTTACACAAATCGGGAAGGAAATGGGTGAGACTCACAAATTTTGCAATGGAGAACTTTGTAAGATGTCAAGAGCTTCTCAGTAAATCAGTGGGTGGAGCTTAATGAAGCACGGTGATGGATGGTTTCAGATTGTCTGAAAAGCCTTTGTAGATGTGGGTGATCTTTTCTACAGAGCACGATCCTTCCACAGAGCTCAATTCAATAAACTGAAGATGCAGTTTGGGTTAATTATAGAGTTGAAAGGTTTAGTTGCAGCATGAGCCTTTCTTTGCAGACATCAGACTCTACTCATGTCTTTTTAATGAACACCATGGCCAGGGAAGAGAATAGGATGAGAGGATATATCAAAAGCAAATGCTACTGTACAGTGTTAAATACTCACCAGAATCTTCATTTCAGAACTAAACCACAGTCTCCTGGTTAAAGCCTTTGTCCTGGTTAGAGCAAATTTTGGAATTTGTTTACATTTGTACATTTTCAAACAGAGGCATCTTTTATGGTTTAGGAACAGAAGAATTTTTTTCAGATGGCTTGGCCTGATTCTATAACTTTCTGTAGATCTTCAAGGGAGTATAAAGGGACTGCACTCCTCGTGAAAGTGGTGTAGTTAAACTCTCATCATAAGACAGGATGAATTAGGGTCACAGTGAATTTGGTAGATCTCACAGCAAGACTTTCTTTTGACTCTCAGCTGCCTGGCAGAAAGGCTTGCTGATGAAAGCAGAGGTCAGAACATCACAGATGGATATCAGTGAAGATCTATTCTTTTTCTTTCAGACACTTATCTTTAAACACAAACAGAATTTTTGAGTGTCATAAGATCAGCTTAACTACAGTCCATATAACCACAGGTACAGTGCACTGTGTTCTCACTCTTTTTCTCATTTCTTTAAATTCCTGCAGCATAGCAGAATATTTATCCTAAAGCAGTTGTAAGCTGTTTACTTCTAGATGTGGATTTCTGCAGTTTTCTGGCTGTGTTTTAATTTGGAATCCATTTCTAATTGCATGCTTGCAGAGAAAATTCTTGATGAGTAATTTCTTTCTGTTGTACTCAATATAATGCAGCATATTTACATATTGTGAAGCAGAGGGTAGCTGTCTGTGGTTTTCTCTAACTACACTCAGGAAAAAACCTCAGCAAAACAGGTATAATTTCCTGCCTTTTTTTTTTCTTTTTTTTTTTTCATTTTTAAGCTGGTGGAGACGTGCTTTTGTAAGTGGGAAACCTGGAGCATTGATCTTGGGGTACCTGGACAGGGAGAGTGGAAAACAGTAGATTTGAAAGATTGTGTAGAACACATGAAAGTCAAATGCCATACAAAAAGCTCCATTTTTGTTGCACAGTGCAAATTTCTCGACTGGGTTCACCCACTGCTAGCACTCCTGAAGTTATCCATTGACACAAATGAGTGTTTTGTACGCAGAGATCGACTCACTGTGGTGAAGGAAGCCTGCTGAAATCCATAAAAGCTCTAGAACCTCTAACAGGGGACAGAGCTTTGTCTTTTTAACACCTCTTTGATTTCCACACTGACTAAATATCAGCATCTGCTTTAAAAATAAAACTTGTTTTCTCCTTAATTTACCTCCTCTCTCCCAACAAAGGATGCAGTATTTTTAGCTGCAGCCAGAGGAAAACTACATTCCCTTTCCCTTTTCAAAACTTCTCATATAATCATAGAATTCTTTGGAATGGAAGAGACTTTAAAGATCATCTTGTTCCAAACCCACTGCCATGGGCAGGGACACCTTCCAGTAGACCAGGTTGCTCAGGGTCCCATCCAACTTGACCTTGAGCATTTAAAGCGATGGGGCAGCTCCAGATTCTCTTGGCAACCTATTCCAGTGCCTCACCACCCTCACAGTGAAGAATTCCTTCCTAATATCTAATTCAA
This sequence comes from Falcunculus frontatus, assembly GCA_013398115.1. Classification (NCBI taxonomy): domain Eukaryota; kingdom Metazoa; phylum Chordata; class Aves; order Passeriformes; genus Falcunculus; species Falcunculus frontatus. The sequence continues at coordinate 46,166 of VZRV01000007.1, forward strand.
ACCTATTCTCTTTCAGTTTGAAGCCATTCCCCTTTGTTCTGTCGCTACGTTCTCCTGTAAATAGTCTCTCTCCAATCTCAAGGGAGTGATTGCTGTTCCAGAATTCTGACAGCAGCAAACAGTTGAATCCCTAAATCTGTATCAATATGTGTTTTAGACATAGGAGAAGAGAAGGCTTTTTAATTTTTTTTTTCTTTTTTTGTCTTTTTTTTTGCAGTGGCAGCATTTTTGCAACTCATGAATTTTGTTTGGTAGAATTGCTTTCATAATTTAACCTTGCCAAAAGTGGCTGCGCCTCTTAGTAGTTTTTCATTATAAAAGATCCTCTGTGTCGCCCCTAGATAGTCTCAAGCCAATAAAAAGAAACTGATTATTACATTTTTTTTTGTCAAATGGAAGAAAAAATACCCAATGTGCTATAATAATAATGGCAATAATAAAAGATACTGACAATACTTAGAGATCAGCTGAATAAGCCCATTGACTGCACTATTTTTGGGGGTGGATTTTCATACCCCTTCTTGATGACACTGTTGGAGTGTAATGTATTCTGCCTTCCAGATGACACATTACTTTTAACATTCGTGTACGATATAGGCTAATAACATCTCATGGCTTTTCAATTGGAAGTTGTTCTTTGATAAACTGACAGCCATATGAGCACTCCAGCAAGATATTATTTCTGGAACAATGGAGAAAGAGCTGGAAATTCTACGATTAGTGACAAATTTTCAGTGGCAATCATTGTATATTGCCAGCACTGAAATCAATAGGAGAATTCTAGAAATAATGTTCTACTCTGTGTGTGAAAAGAATGTGACTGATCATTAACACCTTCAGGCAAATAAGTGACGATTTAGGGCACTTTACAAAAGCTCATTTGTCTCTTAGGCTTTTGAAAATGAGGACAGGAATAGTAATAACAACAGTGGGGAAATTTTTGAGCACATGAGAGATTTGAGATTGAAATTTCCTGTTGAAATGTTTTTTTACTGTACCATTGCAGTTAAGTTGTACTTTGAAGTTACATCAAGGGCATCCAGAGTGTGCAGATAAGCAGTATCTCTCAAGGCCTAATACTAAAAAATGAATCACAAAAATATGCTGTTACTTAGAACAGATGTTCTAATATTACCATTATAAACTTGAAGAATTTAGAGCCACTCAAATTAATAAATGTCAATAAAAAATGCCATTGAGATAATGAAACTCAGCATAAAAATGAAATATACAGATAAACACTCTTCAGTAGTATTCTAGCCATTATCTCATACTGTTAATCAGAGTGTGGGCCAGTTAACATCCTTCCTTCTGCTAAAAATGAGTCCAGCGTCCAAAACGGAGGAATGACAGAGTCAAACATTTGGCCTATCAGTTCCTTCCAAGTGGTCAATAAAGTTAATTTAGGACATTTTGGTGTCATCGACATCCAGTACTTTACATCTTCTAACAAAAGGCAAGGTTTCATGCCAATATTTTGATCAGATAAATCTCTCCATGTTCCTTCCACCAGTCTCTAAAGGGGGAATGTCCTTGCCAACCAGGTGTCTCCATCTGTTTGGGATGTCTTCCAACAGCACTCTATTTCATGCATGCTTTTTAATTCTGCCGTGTGGATCTTCAGCACTACGGATATCCTGTCAATAATTCTGAATGAGTTTCTCTGTTTCAACTTCTCCATTTCGTACTCATAAATTGTATCTCACATTATCCTGTTTTTCTCCTACAACAAGCTGGATAGAAAGAGTATCAAGCCATTAGGTAATTTCCAAGCTACATTAATCATCTTACCAGGGTGTAAGAACAATCTCACAAGTGCCAATATCCAAAGCTAAGTGTTGTGCTTGGAGGTGTCCCAGTGCTCTTGAGGAAGGTTGAATAACATGAAATAATGTAAATGAGAATGCTTTTCACTGAACAATTATTCTCCATAATGTTCCATAAAAGGAACACAGAAATAGATACCCTGGGTCCAAAGATGATTTTCTGAATCAGAATGTCAGAAGCAGACATACCAATCTCTTCAGCAAACACAAGTGAAGTCCCTTTAGAATTACCCTTCAAACACTAGCTTTTATAATAAATGGATTTGAAATCAGACTCAAGTCAGAGTTAAGGCTCTCTTCAGAGCCAAGAAAAGAAAGCTTCATCAGTTTGCATCAAATTCACAGCATGAAATTTCTGGTGATCTCAGTGGTGGGACAATTAAAATTCTCATATGCTAAAACTGAAGCCACATTTCCCCTCTGTGATTTGGCTGCCCCAGCCTAACACCAGCAGCCCATGCTCTGCCAGTTCATCTGCAAAGGAATCCTTTCACTCTTGAGATGCAAACTCCAGTGTTAATCAGGCCAGCACGGGGTGCAAAACACCAGCTGCCCCCAGACACTGCTCAGCAGTGAGAGAATTCCCTTCCTAAGGAAGCTTCTTTGGACTGAGATGCGGGTAAGAACCCAAACTCATCTCTCCTGATTCCCTCCCTGAGTTGAAAAATACTTCAGGTATCTCTGAAGTTCTCTTCTGGCCAGAATTTTCTCTCATCTAGGGCCCAGTGAAAGTTCAGCACAAAGACATAGATGTTCTTCTTTTTTTCCCCTTCAGGCATATTTCAGCTTTTTTCCTTTTTTTTAAGTGCTCATCCATCAAAACACCGACAATCATAGACGTGACTATCTTGGCAAGTCTGTGTGATCCTTACAAAAGGGGAGTGGGATATGATGATGATGATGATGACAGCTGTGTTTTTTGGAGAGAGGGACAGGAATTTTAGGTCTCATTTGATTCTTCACTTTTACTGTCTTTTGCAAATGGCAGGAAGATTGCAACATCTTCATTCCCAGAACAATATCAATTCTGTAAAGCCTCAAATTTTACAGAATTACTTTTGAATTCAGAGATCATTCCCAGTCACTATACAAAAGGTATTAATGCTGGGATTAAACTACAGAATGACAGCAACCAAATTAATTTTCTCCCCTTCCATGTCCTGTATCTTGTCTGAAGTATGAATGAAAATTAATTTCCTATGGAGGGGGAATGGCTGCGAGAAATATTGAAGCAATTAATTACTGTAGATTTTATTCTTCTTGACCAAGACATTTATATTTTCTTAATACTTAATTGATGCTGAGTTTTTAAGTAATGGAATAAAGAGAAACTGTAGTGGTGTTATGTAGAATTGGATTACACTCCCCATCTTCCTCCACATCATCTGGGATGCTTGCTTACATTTTAAAAAGGAGTTTCACAAAGTTAAAACTTACGGAGTATAATATGTAGATCCTTGAGAAATAGGTGCTGATTGTACTAAGACATCAATGAAAGACAAAGTATGCCAAAACCACCAAATTCATATTAAAAATGTAATAAATAATGGCTGAAAACTATGATTGACTTTTAAATTATAGCCAAAAAATATTAGATCTTCAAAGGGTCATCATGAACTTTCCTCTGTTACTAATTGCCTATTGAAATTAGAATGTAAGATTTCAATATAGCTTTCCCAACGCTGTCAGCACATCAAAATAAACTCACCTTATGTCATTTTCTTTCACAGCTGATTTTTCTTTATCACACGACCATCAGAAGTGCAATGTGCATATGCATGCTTGGACTTGTACATGTCTGGATTTTTCATGCTGGAAAGAACAGCAACACCCCAGTTCTTACCCAAACATTATAAACCATTGTCAACAAGCAGCTCTCCACAGCCAGTGGTATTACAGCCCTTAGTTTAATAGCTGACTGACCCTTCGTGTCTGGTGAAGCAGAAATCTGTAGTCAGACTCGTCCAAACATGGGGATCAGCAGCAACTCTCAGTGTCTCACTTCACAGGACACCATGGAATTTCTGTAAAAGGACTGTATCCTCTGCAGAGAGGATAAGCAAACCCACTGTCAACTCTTTTCTCCCAGCAAGTAAGGCTCCCAGTTTAGAGCAGCTAATTAATAGTTAACTGTAATCTCTACAGCTGTGCATTTCAAGGGTAATGAACCCTCATCTTGGATAAACTTTTGTGGGAAGCATAACAAGGCAAGCTCTCACCTGTATCTTTCCACACAGATGTGAAACCCAGAACTGGAACTATTAACAACTTGTGGTCTCTTGATAATCAGTTCTAAAGCCACAGAACTGCTGCAGCACTGGTAAGATGAGGATGGTTGTGGTAACTGCTCAGGGCTGTGAAAAACCAAGTTTTAGGCAATCATACTCTTTGAGACACTTTTCCAAGCTTTCCCTGATTTTGCTACCGGAAATTTCTTGGCATTTCTGTGGGCAGGTACAGGTTGCAGGAAGATGCAGAGCATTACAAAGCTTCCTTTGCAATAACATCAGTGTTCCTCCCCATGGTCCATGGACCAGAAAGCTCAATATCTGCTGAGCAAAGCTACATTTTCAAAAAGTGTCTTACATTTTTGGACACCCTGAGCAAAATGCTGAAGTCCCCTAACTGTGTTTAGAGCTAGCATCACTCAGGGGTCATTGATATATGTGAAAAACAGGCACACAATGACAGGCACCAAAAATCAGAAGTTAGTTCCAAAATGTCTGCTCATTAAGACCAGGTTTAAGGTCAGACAAGAAGTGCTTAGAAGAGTTAAAATGCAAGGTTAATATGAGTACTCATTGCCATCCTTAATGCACAGAGTGCTACTTCCAGTGGTGGTCTTGCCCTTCCCAACAAGAATTATTGAAAGAGACATTCCAGCCCGACAGATGTTTAATTAGATATGAAACTCTGCTGAAGTCAAAGGCAGACTGGGTGTTTATGCAGATAAACAGAAATATACTGAGTTAATTCTAATAACAGCAGCAACATATTTCAGTATTGGAAAAGTGCAAAGAGAATACCAAATAAAAAGTTAGGGATTTAGAAGGAACTTCACTGATAGTGATGCCACGAGGATTTTTTTTGCCTTTTTATATATACCCTTTTTTATATACTCTTTTATATAGCTTTTATGCATTCCTGGTGCTTTTAGCCCACATATTTCTAATTCCTTATGTTTGATAACTAGCACAGACCCAACGTTCCATTAAGCCAGGAGCCCAAACATCCTGGAAGCCTCGCAGCTGGGGGTCAGAAAGGCCCAGACACCAAGGTCCTCTCCAGAATACATTCTGTAAACTAAGATAGGCCCATTCAGGGGGAAGGTTCCTATGGGTTGAGGGGTTCACTCGAGGCTCTCATTGGGGAATCTTTGATAGATGTGCCAATTCCCAAGGCCTATAACTGCATATGCTGTGTATTGTGTGTGTGCATTTCGGTGTGTGCTTCTCAGTGCATTCCACCTGGACAGAGAGTGCACTTTAAGGATCCTTAAATAAATACTGAGGTAACCCCCTTCTCCCTTTTAACTGTGTTTGGCTCTGATTTTAAGACCAGGGAAAGGCAACAATAGGTTTATACACTATGATTTTTCTTTATCTGAATCATTTACAGAAATTGACACTGCTCTTACAGATATCTAGTATTTTATCCACCTTTAGTGCAGGTCTTATGTTCAGTTTCTGTCTATGTAGTTTCAAGCCCAAGGTTCCCCTTTGAATTCCGGTGATAAAGTTCAAAGTAATTCCAATCTAACTTTCAAGGTGTCAGTTAAACTTATATTGAAGTCATAATTTTTGCTTTGACAAGCTTAAAAATAAACTTTTCTGACCAGCTTCACTCACTGTCTTCTCAGATCTCTATTTCCACTGCTGTTAAAATGTCTCCCATCTTGGTCTTTTCATACTTACGTCTTGATCTCACTTCCTGAAGGTGAGAGATCTACTGCTGTGGTTTCTAAACCTCCACGTGAGGCTGACAGGTACCACACAGGATCTCTGGCAGACCTGGGTGCTTTTGGAACAGGAGCTGGAAGTCTTTTCTAATGATGCTTGACTACCCTGTTTAGACAATCAAATTTCACTCTTTGTGGAGCAGAATAAATAATCTCTCCCACAGAGGGAAGATTCACTTATGAGTTCTTAGTTTTGGTTAAACCATGAGGGGTATGGTTTCTGCCTAGGCACTGATGGTGAGACATTAGTGAAGGCAAATCGCCATAACCATCACTCAAAATTGATGTTCTGATCCGATAAAAATGAGCAAATTTTGCTGTTGAAGGCTCCTTTTCTCTGCACCCATACTGTGATTTACCAGGTATGATGTATAGGAGCTGGACCATTTATACCAGAACACAGAAATGATGTTACTGCTGCAAATATCTCATTAAACCACGCACCTACTCTGATGAAAAATAGCTTTTGCAAAATCTCATACACAGGCCACTCTGTCAGGATCATGGATAATCCTAGGAACACTCAATAATTACTGGCAGGATTTTGCTTTATAATTTACAAATATTCCCTTGGGAATTCTAGCTATACCACACAATGGCACTACTTCAGGAAAGGTCACAAGGCATTTGTGACATTGCCCAAAATCCTTCTTGCCTCTTTGAATTTAAAAATGAAAGAGCTGAAGAAAACCCCACAGGTTCAGAGCTGTAACTGTCACATGGGAACTTTCCTGAAATCTGCCTTCCCCTGGCCCACACCAGAGCTTGCCTAATGTCATTTTTGATATTTAAATGAAGTACCGAGAGCACATTAAATATATAGATATTGAGGATTTTGTACTTTCCAAGGAAACACCTGGAAAGAGTTGCAATGTTGAATCTCAAAAAGGTGTTTCTAACACTTCAGTGAAAAAGAAGGAGGATCAGCAGCTCTCCAGGCAATGCCACCAACAGGGCCCAGTTTTTTGTTTGGTGTTGGTGTTATAAACATGCACTCACCTTTTTTTAAACTGGCAATTATTTTTTAGTTTCAAGGGGAGTTTTGGTTTAATTTCCTTATTTGGTACATATGGAAGAGCTGCCTAAAGCACTAGGCAGGAACTTTTGGCATTTCTATAAAAACCCAAGTGCAATCAATAGCTAGATATTGAGGTCAGAAAAGTAGCTACTGAGAAAGTTCAGTTAGTTACTGTAGTTTGCACAAAGAAACCACTTTTCATTTAAACCCACAGACTTAATGATAGATGCTGGTGAAGGGCTATAGGGATGACATGATGTCAAAACAAAAATAAATTGTCAGTATAAATCCTGGGAGACATTGTCACAATATCAGCTTGAAACAAAATGACACCAATGCAAATTTTATAAGAAACAACTTTAAGATGTCAAGACACTGGTAAATTGATGTCAATTCAGGTCTGCAGGGAGACTGTTAGGATTAAAAAAGAAAAACCTAAACAAACTAAAAAGCTTTCCCAGAGTAATGGCTAGAATAGGAGTTTCTAATTTTGTCAGTCAAAGTAGAAGTTAGTTGTAGCAACACAAATATGCAGATACCATGATTACAATGTCAGCAAAAAAACCCAAAAAACACACACAAACCCAAAAGCAAATATTGATACAAACATAATACACACTTGATAAATGTTACATTGTTTGTACAGTTAGACACTGACATTTCCAGTTTAGACTGCTTCTATATTTAAATCCATGATCTCTGATGCTAGTTCAGTTGACTAATAGGAAATCTGGAAGCTTCTTCACGCCATACAAACATCCTGTAGCTTTTCACTCATGCAGTGTGCAACAGAATTTATGGTAAGTTGAACAGATCAAATAGACAGCAGGAGCAGAGCTTTACTCTTCCAGTCTCTCATTATCAGGCTTTGCTGGATCTCCTTGTCATCGTTTCACATGTCCTATGATTCAGTACATCCTGGTAAATCTGAGCCTAACCCCACTAGTGACCAAGAAGGCTCAGAAATACAAACGGATTTATTTTGAAAGTCTTACAGTGTTTTCTAGGAGTGTTTTTAAGCACCGTTTTTGAGCAGTGGGATGCTGGGGGCAGTTGTGAGAACACTTAATGCCTGGCATCTCCTGAAGTCATTTACATTCAGGCAAAAGTGGGTGGAAATTCTGCCATGTGAAAGCGACATTTGCGAATGTGTAAATGACTGCACAGCACTTTTGGAGCAGTCACAACCAGGGCCCTGCTCAGCACCGTGGTTCTGCCATGTGCAGCATTAACCTTTACCATGTTCTGCTTTCCCTGCACACAATAACAGCAGATCCTTGTCAGGGGGTGGTTACACAAGATGGTGCATATGCTTCCAGGCTCCCAGTCCCAGATCAAAAATACATGGCATGCAGCTCAGAGCTATCTATACTCATTCCCCATTCTAAATTGATTTGAAATACTTTAGGGTGTACATCTGCCTCTGAAGACTTTTTGGCAAAAATCCTGCATTTTGGGCCCGGCTACTTTAAAATAGAAACTATTATGCCATTAGGACCAAAGTGAATCAGGTTCCAACTGCCTGAAGTTCTGATAGACCACAGGTGTTCTATTTATCATCAGTGTGAACCCTATTAAAATTAAGTATGTTCTGCAACCCCATTTAAGGTGTATGTTCAGCAGTACAAACCTAAAGAATAACAAAACCCACAGGCAATAATAATAATTACACCTTTGAAATCATTAATTCCCGAGTTTGTGTTTAGAAGCTGACTGAAAATATCACAGGGCCAGATTTCAACACCTTCTATGCTGGAGCCTGTCTGAAGTGAAACCATTGACGTCAGTGGAATGATTCCAGATTTATAGCTGCCAAGTTATGCACATCTCCGTATGTGTCACTTTATGTTAGTTATTTAATGCATTGATTTGCATACCATAAGCAATTTGCATAGAACCAAAATTTGCATAGGACAGCATGGAGCCACGCCAACATGCCTGAAGAGGTGAGGAGGATAAGGCCTCTGGAAGCTGGGGTGAAGGTGTCAGTGGTTGGGTGCAGTGGCAGATGAGGGTCTGTGGCTGATTTGGGGGCTGATGGTTTGACTACATCAATTAAACTGAGAGATACTGTGATTTCACCTGCCATCCTTGTGCACAGAAGTTGTGCCTAAAGGTGCCACTGTCACAGCCTCCTGCATTTCCTACCCAGGGCACAGCTGGTGGGAGTGGAGACTGGAGGTTGACACAGCAGAAAGGGAAGATGAAGGAAGTAGGAGGGATGCTGGCCGTATTTTCTGGTGAAAACATCACTTGGTGGCTAACAGATTCAGTGCCAAGTTAAGTTTGCAGCCAGATGAGAGCAGGCTCATGTGAAATACACATGTGAAAGATGTAATGAAAAATACATGGACTTGCTAAGCCCACAGATGTACTCTAGGGTAGATGGAATGAGAATTTAGCTAAGATTGACATGAATCATTGACATAACGAAAACTATAATCAGGAAACCCTGGGATTATCAACAGAATCTTAGCTGCTTCTTGCTCAAAGCACAAAACTCAGGTACTGATCCTCTGACCACTGTCTAAAAATTGCAAATCTAGTCTGGAGGAACTGTAAGAATTTTACCTGGGAACTCAGTTTGCATCATTAATATCCTTGGCCTTCCAGGACAAAAGTAATATTTTCCTCCTCAGAAGTCTCTCTGAGATTAATTGCCAGCTGGCATTTTCCATGCATACACATCCACTCAGCACCATCTGGGGTCCTTGAAGGGCAAACTGAGGAAAAGTGCAACCCTGCCAGGTTCTCTGGCTCCCTGGGTGCTCAATGCCCGCTAATGCCTACATTTTTAGCAAGAAATTCCTGCTTCTGTGCAAATCTAAATTGCTGGCTCTTAGCAGCTTGGATTCTACAGAACTTCATCGGACCCGTCCTTCTCTCTAAATGTCCTTAAAGGCTTTGAGGACACTTGTCGAAGATGCAGCCCTGCAGCCACACTCATTTCAAGCCCCAGTTAAGGTAGTTGATCACTGTGAGAAGCAGAAGAGCAGCCCTGGGATCATGCTTCAACCTTGAGAGATTCAATCCCAACCACTTTCCCACACATTTCTGATGTTGCTTTTTTTGCTGGCACCCAGGACAGTTTTCTTTTCCAGACATCCTAATGTCAGGACTTAATCAGAATGCAGAGATGCTGCCTGTTTCAAAGGGTTAGTAACCAGACCATTTCTGTTAGGAGAGGTGGGGTGTCTGCAGTACAACATCTCCAAAAAATAAAAGGAAGTTAGCTTAGTGATACTGTGGTATCCCAGCTTGCTTTTCCCCAAAATATATATAGTTTGTATAAAGAAAAATGTATTTAAACTCCATCTTCCCTGGGGACAGAGGTATGTTCTTCACTCATTTTAACTGGCAGAAATTCACTTGCAGCAAAACCTAGGCAGGCAACAGTTTAATTTGCAGTTTTAACAAAGGCTAAGTGCTCGTTTATGAAGCAGCCCAAGTGGCAGAGGTGCAGTCACAACATCTCTGCTGCAGGTCCCCTGCTCAGGTCAGGCCTGTTTGCCATTGATTTAGTGGGTTGAACTAAATTCAGTAGGCTCCAGGTTTTAACCAGACTTGCTAGTCTTTTCTAGGAACAATTATTACCTTCATTTCTTTTTTGGCCTACTTTTAGACAATCTGCATTTTTTTTGGGGGGGGNCTTTTTCTGTCTGAAGACAGGGCCTTTCAGTGCAACCCCCTTCCAGAAACGTTAAAGGGGATTAAAGGGGAAACTCCAGTTTTTGCAAACTGCTCCTGCAGCAATATGGGGTTACCTATTATTACTATTCTTCATTATGAATAAACCGAGGTTATTTAGCTTTATAAACAGAAGTGGAACTCAGCTGTCGAAAGTGGGCTTTCAGTAACTGTCATTAGTGAATTACTGTGATGATGGACAGATTTCAAATGGTCAGTTCTGTTTCTCCCACTGAGATCTAGATCAGTTAGTCAGCCTGTTGGTGATAATCATTCCTAAGCAAACAAACAAACCTCAAACAAAGCCCAAGCACATTATTTTTTGCATCAAAACCTATATTTAACTTTAAATGGGTAGTTGGCTGCAGTTTCTGCTCTTTCTCTGTTATTTTGCTTTTCTGTGTTTGTCTCCATCTATCGTGTACTCTTGCATTTATTAAAGTTCTTTTCTTATGAAAATGTTTCTAATCACAAAATAACTCCTTCTGATGTAGCAAGTTAAATTAAAGCCACTCACAATACTTCAGGTAATATAGTGGCATTAGTTCTCATAAACCCTCTCTTTTTGGTTTGGTCACAGTTCTGCTCCAGGGCACCTGAAATACCATTTCAATACTTCTAAAGATAAATAGAGTCCTGTCAATAAACTGAAAATTGCTGACCTTGTCTTGTTCATCAATTTAGGCATCAAAAAAGTTCTGCCTCCTGGGATTGGCAGTGCTTTTCCATCTGAAGTGAAAAATGCTAAGCCTGCCATATTTAATGACAGGCCCGGGAGGGTTAATGAAAGAACAGAAGTGGCATTTCACCTTGACTTGCAGCTGCCCTATAACATTGCCTAAGGGTCCAGCTGAGTGTTAGCTCCATCTGAGCAGTACAAGGCAGGAGCAAGACCTATAGAGAATTCTAACAGGACATCCTCAATTGCCCTGGCTCTTGCCCTGGTTGCCTCTGTGTGTGTGTTTTTGTGTGTTTGTGTGAAATCTGTAACCAATGAAGCCTCAGGGATTTTTTGTCTTCATTGGTTACAAAAGCTCTGGAAATGCTGAAAAACTGAGCAAGAAAGAAATGCTGCAATGAATGACCAAATCACCTTCTAGCTTATGCCTGGACGCTACCAAAATTTCAGAATTTGCTTTTGTTATTGATAGCTTCATTTTTATAAGCTAAACATTGATGATTAGTCTAGACTGGTAGTTAGAAGCTATCCTTTTACACAGAGGCCTGGATTAAAAGCTTTTGTGACTTCGTGGACTCTGGTTGGTGTGAATGTCAATTTGATCCTTCTAGCATGTTTATGCTAAGTATCAATAGGCCCCTGGGATTCGTGGAAGTGCAGTGCTGAACCTCTCAGATGCTCAGCAACAGCTGGGGTGCCGCTTCCGTTTGAAAGGCTTTCTTCTCTCCTCACTAATGGAGGATCAAAAGTCACCCCTTCAATTAAAAACTAAAGAAAGACTCTCATTCTCTGGCATTTTATGTCTAATTAAGGATTTTAGTGGGAAATGCACATCAGTGTTCACTGATTAATTTATCAAACACAAAAATCCCCCTTTCCTCTACCAGTCCAATTAGCCAGGCATTTTATATGGCTGGGAGATTGAAATGCTACTACTACATGGAAACCAGAGGCTCTTTGCATTTGAAATTGTGTGGTAAAGAGACTGGAAAATTTCTCGTCTAGTACTGTGCATATTTAGGGCCTGATCCTGTGAATTATTGAAAATCCCTGCTAAAAAATGCACGGTCTTCTGAAGGTCCATTCCAGTATGATATTCAATACCCTGAACACACAGGAGCATCAGGGAAAAACAGAGGATGCTGAATGCTTTGGAAAATAGAGCATTTACTGTATAAAATGCCCAAAGGGAAGCATAGCTGCTGCTCAGACGATCTCAAGCACTGTGGAGAACAATTCACGTGTTAGCTGCTGTCTTCTTACCTTGTGCTGAGATCTCTAAGCATTTCAGAAGCTGGGATTGATCTCTCCTTCCACAAGCCACCTGTCAGAAACAATGTGGAAATATATTATCAATCATTTGTCATTCCCCTCTAGCACAAGGATCATGAATCACACTGTTTGTCAGCTCATGTCCCTTGCCATACATCAGAAGGGGTTATCATCATTTCAGTTTTCCTCTGCTGAGAGCAGTCATATGAGCCACAGCATCCAGACCACTCTCCCTGTTGCATGAGTGTCTCCCAGGAATGCACTAGGAAACATATCCCCTTTCCCATGTTCTTTATTTGCTTATCCTCCCTCTCAGGGTAGTGTTTGGTGAATGGCTTTGTGTTGACGTATATTTTTGTTTCATTCTTTTTTTGTCATTTTATTCTGATATTTGATGATTTTGTTGTTGTTGCTAGTGTCTTGTTTTATTTATTTTAAAGATCTATGTTGTTGCATTTTTGTTATGGAAGGTGAGTTTAAGGGAATATGCTTGGTTTTTCAAATGGATTTGAACAGCTCTGGAGCATGGAGATGCTCAATAGACCTAGCCTTGAGTAAGGAATCAGTGGTAAACTGCACAGCTCTGATCAGACCAGCTGGGAGATGCTGTGGCTGCGCTTGAGTGGATGGATGAGGTCATATCCAGACACCTTGGAGTGCAAGCCTTAGGATGTTTACATCGAGGGTGTACCATCAAAGCAAGTCTCCTCATTCTTTCCACTTAGTGCCCTTTGGTTTGCATTGGGCAGAGCTCCGAGGCCATGACTGGGGTTCCTTCCAAGTCAAATTAGATTGGAAGACATGTGTCCTGGTTCTGAGGGCACTCCCAGGACATGCTGGCCCTGACCTGCCCCAGACAGTGCCTCTCACATCCCTGCCCATGGGTGCCAAACGCCATTTGGGTCCAGCCTGAGGAGGTCAGTCTGTTCTCCATGGTTCTTCCCAGCCATCCCAGGCTCTGACCTCATTTCCCGTCACCAGGCCTCATCCTGACCCCTGTGGTAGTTAACTTTGGCTAAGGGCTAAGGGCTCCCTCACTGCCCTTCTTCCTCAGGACAGGGAAATAACCAGGATGAGAAAGCTCATGGTTCAAGACACAGGCAAAGAGAGGATGGGGCCTGTGCTCGGGCCCTCTCAGCCCCTCTGGGCTGCTCCCTCTGTGCCTCCAGCTTGGCTGAAGGGCTCAGCTGTGCTTTATCACAGTCCCACCCTGCTCCTGCCTGGCACACGACCACCCCAGTGCCAAGGAGCCCCTGCCCCAGCACAGCACCGTCTTTCTCTGCCAGGCCTGTTCCTGTGGGCTCACGTCGTGGTAACGCTTGTGTCGCTTAGAGAAAGGGTCTTGTGGCAGCTCTTCAGGCTGGCAGGCAGGTGAGTTACAGAAAGTATGATAAAGGTCTGTAAAACCATGAGTGGCAGGAGAAGATGAATGATGTTCACTGTGCCTTCCAATGAGTGCTGTAGGAGACATCAAATGGAACTCACAGACTATAGAAAGAAACTGAAACAAGCTGCGTGTTCCTGTATTATGGGAGCTCCTCACTGAAGTGTTGATCGTAAAAGTTAACAATGTTTCAGCAAACACCTGGAAAAATTCACAGGAGCTAAAAGAAAAAGATAAAAATCAAGGATTATGAAATGCAAGTCAGCTGGCTCAGGCAGTCTGAGATTTACAAAGCACTAGAAATTGTAAAAGTCTCCTTGGGCAACATCATGATATGCTGTCCCTGTATGTCCCTTTGTCTCTTGGCCACTGTTGGACAGAGACTATGGGACCAGACAGACCTTTAGTCTGAGCCAATATATCCATTCCTACTCTTCCATTTCATTCTCACTCTCAAAAGCACGAAAAGGGGATATCAAACTCTGATCTCTCTTGTGTTCAAAGCTCGTGTGCTGCCCTTGGCTGAGAAACTGCCACGGCCTCATCTCTCACTGGTGGAAGATCAGTCCCTCCCAATGCACAGTCTGAGCTTTGGACGGAGTGCAGAGTACCCAGGGAGACCTCATTTGTTCTTTTCCTAATACAGTCACCTGCATATCTCAGGGGAAAAGTGTGCCAAAATGATTAAGTAGGAGGGGTTGGGTAATTTTCCAAATATGCCATGATTCATAAAGAAATAATAAAAATAAATTATAAATTTTCTCTGTAGACGAAGATGTTAAGAAGAGGTAGAGTAATTTGGATACTTTGAAGAATTTTCTGGCAGGGAATATGAGAACTAGATGGGAGAAACTATCAAGGAAGACAAAATTATGTTTGGGGAGGAGGAGATCATTGAAGAGGAAGAAGATTAAGGCTTTATGAGGAGAGGAAAAACACTTCACAATTATATTGGCAATTTTCTGAACTTCACTACTTGCCCAGCCAACTATGGTGGGACGTCTACAGCATGCATAAAAAGCTCCAGATAACCATGCTGGGATAAAACTGGAAGCCATGTCAACACCATTCCTCTACACTTTGCATTCTACCAACCAGCACTAAGGACATGGTTTTGATGGCTGTATGATACTTTCTTTTGTAGGTGATGCCTCTGATTTTCCTCTGTTCTTGAGTTTTTATACCCTTTATAAATGTTTGAGAGTGCATATCTGAATTCAGAAGAAAAAAAAAATCAATATATTGATAGAATCAATATATAAATAAAATAAATCTATAATCAAAATATATATCAAAAAATATATCAAGAAAAAGCAGAGCTGCAGAGTCAGGCAGAATTTTTCTAAACACATCCGAACATAAGATAAGGTAAGGAACGCTTCTCCATAAAACTCTGGTACTAGCTAAGTAAATCTGCAACTAATATGTAGATAAATTCAGGCTAAACTTGGGTCTTATTTAACTGTATTTCATCTTTGTCTTCCAGAATTCTAAACTTTAAAATTCTGGGGCCATGGAAGGGATATGTGTAAGGAAAACTCATGTTTCAGCAGCACTTGGAAAGTTAAGAGCACCTGTAGCCTGCTCCCACAGCAACAGGAAATAATTTTTGATAAAAATATTCTGCCTGGTCAGGTAGTAGATGAAAAAAGAGGATCTATCATCCTGAACATGGCAAATCTCTCAGCTTTCTCTTCTGGTCTACAGTGGATTTGTACACCCTGATGTACAGGTGAGCTGCTTTGGCCGATGCCTTTAGTGCAGAAACATCTTTGCCCTGCAGAAACCACTGAAGGGTACTCTTTCTTGCCTCTGTGCATATGGCAAACATACCTCATTTTCAATGGAAGTCAAGCTGGAACATGGGAGAAAGTCTTCATGTTAATAGTTCTCACAGATTAATCTCTTCGTATAACAGGAAAATGATTTTGAAGGGTAGAAATAAATATACGGATATAAAAGTGGAAGTTTTACACTCTTTGACAACTAAAGAGCAAGTTTAGCTCATCTGGATTTTTTATGCAGTCCACACTCTTCAAAACTGTCCACAGTTTTGGAGATTTCTATTTGCAGTGAGGGTGCCTGAAGCTTCAGCTTAGAATTTTCAGGAAACACGGAGTGTTACAAAGCACGTACAAGCTCCTTATTTTCAAAGGCTAAACAAGCATGACTGCAAACACTATCACAGCACTAGCAAAAAGGTGCTGAACCACACTATAAGAGACAGTAATTCATGACAGAGAATACTCTGTTACCCATGAGGGAGATTGGTCTTTGTGCAGTGTGAGGAAAAGATAAGCATATTGACACGGCTTCTTTTGAAGTGTCCATCCACTCTGCCGCAGCCTCCTCCTTTCTGCTCGCTTCCTATTGATTATGTCTGCACTAAAGTTCAGCTGACCATTTATATTTCAAGTGAGAAGGAGGGAGAACTGGAGATTTAAAACCATTTAAACACCTCTTGCTAGAGTTAATGCTTGCATGTCACCAGCAGTTGTCAGGGCTCAGGCAATGAAATTCCTGAGGGTGGTTCATAATGATTCAATTTGTCAGCATTTCTAGCAGAAACATGCAGGTCTGATATTCCAGTCCAGGGGGTATAAGAACAGCCAAAAGAATGTGTCTGTGTGTTACTCACCAGCAAAACACACACATAGGAAGCAGATGATAACACAGAACTGGTGATACAACTTCAACTGCATTGCAGGATAAATTGGGGGTGCAGACACAGAGGCTACTGAAATACCTCTCTGTGAGATCTCTCTTTATCTGTTGTGCTACTCTCTCTGATAAATACACACAATGGTACAGCAATGTGTGCACATGGCTGAAGGGTGCTACGAAAATCCTGCGTAAAGATGTACATGGTCTTTCAAACTCATATTTATGTACCTGACTCATGCTCTTTGTATGTGGATTTTAGGCTTTGACAGGTCTTCAGTAAAATCTGGAGTCAACTTTTGCAGGTTTTTGTAATCCTATTTTCTTATTCTTTAGCAACGCTTGGAGACCTGCCAGACAAGAGGAGAAATCAAATAGCCAGAAGAAGGTACAGGGTACAGCCTATTCACCATTATTCTGTTTTGCCATTTCTTCTGTTGCCTGCTTTGTCTTTCCAGACCACATACCTGGTGTAATTTGTGTTATACATGTGCTAAATCTGGGGCAGAATTTAATTTTTTTCTTTTTTTGTTCTGCACAGTAGGTGATAGATCGGTGACCTGATATACCCTCACAGTGCAAACACATGGTGAAGTGTTGTCAAAAGTGCAAAGCAAACAGGATAACAGGAAGGATATCTTACTTGCTTGTCTCCTTGTATAAGGTCTGATTTAAGGTGAGGTCTGGAAAGGAGAGCAGGTTGAAAATAAAACCAGAAAAAAAGGAAAACCGAACCAAAAACCCACTAAATAAAAAAAAAGCCATCACTAACTTTTGTCATATGTGCTAATGGCTCAGTTGCAACCACTTACAAACTAGTATCTAGGTTAGATGAGCCTTTTCATCAGACTGTGTCTGCACACAGAGTTAAACCTGTGATCTGAGAAACGTGATGGTTTGATGGACTACTCCTAAATAGCTGTCATGAAAGGTGACTGAGAGAAGTTAACACATGGTTTACAAGTTCAAAGTCTCTCCTAAGGATCTGTGTTTTCTCCAGTGGGAAGCATGGCTGTTTTCCTGAAATGGAAAAAGTCTGAATAATTACCAATTAGGAAAACTGAAAGAGTAAACTGGAAACTAACCATATAGACTGTGTCCTGTCAAAACTTACTCTCTCATTTGCAGAGCTTGTGTACTGAAGATAAATAAGCATAGACTATACACATGTGAAAAGTACTATTTAATATCCATTGGATCTTAATATTTGTTTATCTGTGAGAATCTCCTATGTCATTTAATGAAATGTGCTTCTCTGTAGTATCTTTTTACTAAAATATTCAATATGCCGCTTCTGATATAGGTTATTCAAATAACTGATTAATAAAGCTGCACAAAAAAAGTAGGAACAGATTTTCTTTTACTATGGTAGGATGACTCTATTAGTGTAGAACCTTTATGCAGCTTCCACTTCCCATACACTACTCTCTTTTTAATGATTTATTTAAAATGCTCACATTAAAAATAAATTTAATGCAAAACACTCATAAAGCTTGAATCCTCCTATGACTGCGGAGCTTATTCTAGAGTAATTTCATAGGGCAGTTTCATTAAGGGGCAATTTTGTCAGCTGCTTCAGGCTGGATTTTCAGGCAGTCTGGAATGAATAGTCCGTGAGGAAGGACAAAGTGAACCAGTATTGTTACATCTTTACAGGACTGAGAGGAAGGCTAATTGCAATGTTAGAATCTGGAAGATAAAGGATGGGATTAGAAACAGTGGGCTTGAAGTATTGGAAGGAAAAAAAATATGTCAGACAAAAAAATCAGCAATGTTCAACAGATACAGAATTACTATAAAATAAATGGTACTATATAATAAGTAACATTTTCTGCCATTGTCTTTAAGCAAAGCAGGGCATAATAAACAAAAAGAGACAGAATTTAGGCTCTGAAATGGGTAAAAGTAGGTATTTATTCTCTATAGATATACAGTGGAGTAAAAAGAAGAAATTATGAAAATAGGTTCAAGCCACAAGGAAAAGATTGCAGAGTTTTAGTGCCTGATTCTGACAAATACTAAGACATGGTGTCGTCTTTGAATGAATTCTCCAAAACCAGATGCTTAAATAAGGCTTTTCCTCTCTGTTTATTTTTCTTTGGAATTCACTCTTAAAAATTCCAGAAGTGGGTGTTGCCAAGAGCCTCTATCACAGAGGTCAATCATCTCAGAAAATAGATATTCCCATCTATTGAACCCAGTAAATTTTTACTTGCTGTCATGGATATTATAACATCTTCTCCTTCCACTGCAATAATTAAGGTGAAGATGACATTTCCATTAAAAAGATAATTTAACTCAGTGGGGAAAAACTAAATGATCCAGCTGGGCTGGAGCTGTGCTTTGGACATATCTGCCTTGAAGAGAATGTTTCCATCAGATTCAGATTTTAAATTGAGAAGTGTCTAAATAAAATTGTGGAAATATTTTTTAGGCACTAGAGTATGTATCAAATGCTTTATAGAGAAAAGCATTCTGAGGCAGTACAGCCCGTGGCATGGGATTTGCTCTGGAAAGGCCATACTTCTCAGACTTGGATAGAAATTCTTCTCTTGAACTGGATGAACAATTACACAGTGAAATTATTGGGAATAAAGCATTTTAATTGAGGTGGTGACTCTGTTCTCAGTACTTTTGGACCTTAAATGGATGACAAAAAACACTTGATATTAGAAAAGGAAATCCTGCACAGTTCTCCAGACAGGCCCTGATGTTCCTAAATCTCCCTTTCCCTGCCTCCCTTCAGAATCAAGCCATGCCATGTCTTCCTCAGGGAGACTACAGCAGTTTTTTCCTCTGGTAATGTTTAACCCATTTCCCTCTCTTCCTGACCTCTCCCAGTATTCATCTGGTAGCAAGCTGAAGAGTGGGACATAGCAAGGGACTGTTTTTAAGGAGCAGCAAGACTCAGGTAGCTCTAGAGCAGAAAGCAGAGAAATCCTACAGCCATCTCAGACCCTCACAAGCTGAAGCACTCAGTGTATGTCTGGAGTGTGAGCCCCAAACACTCAGGTTTTCTTCTACAGTCATCTCCTAATGGGGTTATTTAGGAGCAGGAAAGCAAAATGTAATCAGAATCGATCCAGATACATTCACAAGGGAGAATAAATGTTACAGTACTTGTGATGATAACGCCAGGTTTGCAGTGACCCCATCATACCTTTCCTTAAGAAGGATGCAATTTGGCTCTTACTCTGTCCTAGGGATCAGCCTGGAGAGAGCCATGAATGTTTGTGATTTGTGACATAAGGGCTGAGACTAAACTGTGTATCCCTTGGTATCAGGCTGGAACATTGACTCATTGTGTTGCTGACTGTTCTCACAACAGCACAAGGTCTTCCGTTACACCAGACCTTCATCTTTTAGCAGACAACTTGTTATATACTATTTACTTGAAGAGCAAAGCAGCCAGAAAGTTTCTTTAATGAGTACAATAGATTCTGATCTCTGCTCAGTTCTTATTTATCTCAAATCCATGTTCCAAAGTCAGTGCTGAGTGCAAGTGAGGGAAGAAAAGGAGGCATGAGGGTTGGCTAAGAGAGACCGAACTGCAAGGATAAGAGGCCAATAACACATATGACAAATGTAGATATAGGAAAACAAGATTAGAACTTATATGAGAGGATCGAATGTAGTCAAATTAAAGCAATCCAGAGCAATGGTTAGTGCTTTGAGTCACATCCTGCCTTCATTTGGCTACGAGCTGGATGGAATATCAGGCAGGGCAGTGTGGCTGTTCACTAAACTCTCTGTACTGGACACTGAAACTGCTTTAGTGTAGCCTGGCCCTGGTCCTGATGGCAGGTACAAATGTGTGTAACATGTCAGTACCAGGTACTGATCTCTTCCCTGTGCTCACCAGTGTCAAGAATCAAGGGAATGGAATAGAACTGCATTGGGGAGATATAGTTTAGGTATTAGGAAAAGGTTTTTCACCCAGAGGGTGGTTGGGCACTGGAACAGGCTCCCCAGGGAAGTGGTCACAGCATCAAGCCTGACAGAGTTCAAGAAGTGTCTGGACAATGCTCTCAGGCACATGATGGGATTCTTGGGGTGTCCTGGGCCAGGAGTTGGATTCTATAGTCCCTGTGGGTCCATTTTGACTCAGGATATTCTATTACTCTGTGCAAATCTAAAATACTTCTTAAATTCAAGCCTTGTGGAATTCGTATGGTTCTTGTCCTGTCAAATGTTGCAATACCTATATAGAAATCACCTTTTCACATCATGACTTTTACTTTAATTCAGCATTATCAGTGCAACTATAGGAAAACTTTTCTTCATGAAACAGAAACTCTGCTGCTGCTTTGTGGCTGTCTCATAACAGTCTAAAATTTTCTCTCCCAGCTCAGCATAAAATTAGCCCTAATGGATATCTAGTTTAGATCACAGTTCTTTCTTTGGCTGGCTTTTTTTCTTTTCACATATTTCTTTGCACTTTCTCCCTCCAATATTTCTCCCTGAATCATTATCCAATCACAGTATGTTGTCAAGCTTCTCAGATAAAAGCGCAGAAGTGGAGATTAAATGTCACTTGCTCTGTTTGCACACTTCCCCGTTTTCCTCAGAACACATCGTGATGGGACCTAAGTGGTTTCTGTCTGAAATGCAGGCATGCTCACTGAATGAGAACACTGGGAGAGACTGGCAGGAGGGCATTTGAGGCAGGTCAAGGCAGCTCTGCCACAGCAGAGATCCCTGGAACACAGCCCTGTGCAGCTCCGTGCGGCAAGAAGGGTGTTCTGCTTACACTGTTACCGTGTGTGCTGGGTTTGAATGGGATAAAGTTAATTTTATTCATAATATCCAGCATTGGGCTGTGTTGTGGCTGAACACCTGCCTGCGCATGGGAAGCAGTGAATGAATTTTTTGTTTTGTTTTGCTTCCCCACACAGCTTTTGCTTTGCCTATTAAACTGTCTGTATCCGAGCCCACAAACTTGGTCATTTGTACCCTTCTGATTCTCTTCCCCATCCCACCCAATGGGGACTGAGTGAGCTGCTGAGTTCCCAGCTGGATTTAAACCACACCATCAGATGCAGAAACTTCCCCTTCTTGTGTTTGGTGCCATTTGGACAGTAAGAAAATCCCTTTGCTGTTGCAGAGTTAACATGATAACCAATCTAGGGAAACGTAGATCCTCTCCTAAAACGTGGTATGGGTCTGGATCTCCTGCACCTCAGAAGTTATCAGGACCTGTAGGCAGCTTTGGCTGGAATGAGGCCCAGGAACTCAGTATTTCAAACGAGCTGATGTGAAATAGTAAGTGTGTTGGCAGCCTGGGGAAGAGAAACGTGTGCTTCTGCCTCCCTCGCCTGCACTAATGTTTGTTATTATATAGACACTCATCACAGCTTTTAGCTCCAGCTAGAGCTCTCATTAATCACCACCTGGGAACACCATACTCAGAGCAGGCATACGTGAGCTTTTGTGAGAAAAAGCAGAGGGGAAGGAGGCTGTGTGTCGTGTGGGGGTGTGAGTGATGATTTTGGGGTACAGAGTGAGAGACTGAAGTGAGGAAGAAGTAGAGCAAAGAGGAAGGAGGAAAGAACACTGTAAGAGCTGTTTGGGGAGATGGAGAGAAAGAGAAAAACCCAGAGGGGAAAAAAAAAAGACAACCCTATTTCAAACAAACTGGGCAAAGGGGAAAAGAGTGCACTACTAACAGTATCCCATTTTGGCATCTCTTTGCCACAACTACTGAAAAATTCTAAGAGGAAAAATTGTAATTAGGCCAAGACCATTTGCCTATAGCAAAGATGAGGCCAGGAGGAGCCCTTCCCCCAGCTTCTGGTATAGTTCTTTCCTCCCTGTGAAGACTTTCATCTAGATCTCATTATGAACAATTTTCTTTTTGGTCATAATTTGTGCTAAGAATGGCCCAGAAAGTACCCCAGGGCAGGCATCTCTCCCATTTCCTGCAAGGTTTTACTCTGATCTCTGGTAATTGGTGGACTGCTAAAAAGGTTATTATTATTTATTATGTTTATTACAGTCATGCCTAACGGCCAGTAAATGATATGGTTTCCTCATGTTAAGCACTCTACAAACACACGGTGGTAGAAGATCTTTGCCACAAAGAACTTGCAGTTCAAATAGAGACATGGGTGAGGCTAAGAGCTTAATGCAGGGGAGTGAAGAGAGTCCTGGCAGCACAGGCACACTGCAGCATGTGGCAGTAGCTCCATGCTTTTATTTCATTGACATGATGAGAGGAATAACTGCAGAAAAGAAAACTTTGTGTAATGAAAGAAGAAAAACAAGACAGATGCTGTGATGTCAAGGAGTTCTAAGAGTACAGAACTGGTCCATTGAGAGCTACAGATATGTCTGAAATTCAATAATGCCCTGGTTTGGACTGTTCTGTAACCCATTGCTTAGTGACTTTTAATGGTGCTTCTCTACAGGTTATTTCCTTTTGCTTTTCTTTTTCTTTTCTTGGGGAAAAACAGTTGCTCACAGGACAGAAGACATAGTCCAGCATGATATTAGGCACAAGAAGTCCAACTTATGAGCTGCAGATGAAAAACAATGGTCTGACAAAGCCATTATTTCAGTCATTTTGTCACTGTTTTCCAGAGAACATAGAGCAACGTCACTGGAACAATGCATAACTAATGGAAAAGTCTCTATTTTTTTACTGATTTGTAGATAAATAATATGTTCTCCCTGAAGTGTAAGGCATTTGTGTTTTCTCTAAGTTGAAAACTCTGGGCACAAAGTGTTTCTTTAAGTCAGAGATATTGTCTGAGACATTTAAGGCCTGTGGTATGGTCCTGCACAACATCCTCACTCTATGTTGGAGGGACATCGATTTGATGGGTGGGCTGTTTGGTGGATGCTGAACTGGTTGGGTGGTCACACTCAGAGGGTAGTGGTCAGTGGCTCACTCTCCAGGTGGAGGTTGGTGATAAATGGTGTCCCTCAGGGGGCCATACTGGGACCAGTGCTAATTAATGTCTTCATCAATGGCAGACAATGGGATTGAGTGCACCCTCTGCACACATCATCAAGCTGAGTGGTGCTGTGGACACACCTGAAGGACAGGATACCATCCAGAGGGACCTGGACAAGCTCAAGAAGTGGCCCATGTGAATCTCATGAGGTTTAACAAGACCAAGGGCAAAGTGCTAAACCTGGGTTGGGGAAAACCCTGTTATCAGTTCAGGCTGGGGGATGAAGGGATTGGGAGCAGCCCTGCCCAGGAGGACCTGGTGGATGAGAGGCTGGACATGACCCAGCAATGTGCACTCGGAGCCCAGAAATCCCCCATGCCCTGGGCTGCATCCAAAGCCCCAGGGGCAGCAGTTGAGGGAAGGGATTCTGCCCCTCTGCTCTGCTCTGGTGACACCCCACCTGCAGTGCTGCACCCAGCTCTGGGGTTCCCAACACAAGAGGGACTTGAACCTTTTGGAGCAAGTCCAGATGAGAGGCACAGGAATGACCAGAGAACAACTCTATGGAGAAAGGCTGAAATAGTTGGGGTTGCTCAGCCTGGAGAAGAGGAAGCTCTGGGAACACCTCATTGCAGTCCTTCAATACTAAAGGAGGACAACAAGAAAGACAGGGAAAACTTTTTGACAGGGTGTGGTAGGACAAAAGGTAGATTGTTTCAAACTAAAAGAGGGGAGATTTAAACTAAATATAAGGAACAAATTTGTATGATGATGATGGAGAAACACTGGAAGAGGTGGCCCAGAGAGGTGGCGGATGCCCCGTCCCTGGAAACATGTGGATACCATTTAACTGTGATAAAGAACTATGGGTGCAATTCCTCTCATTATGGACAGAAAGGCTATGTATCTACTGATAAAGAAGGGCCTGTTTTCTGGCTGAGTGGACAGAGAGCATGGCACAGGTCATGTCTGTCTGGATAAAGCCCTTGTCTTTCTCCTTTCAAATAGGGTGACTGTACTGAGTAACAAGAAGAGATCATGACTAATGCTAATACCAAACTGAACAAGGAAAAACTGCTAGCTGGCACAGGAATAGTACAACATTAAAAAGTGTGGATGAGCATGGACCAGCTTTGTTTCCATGTCTTTGCCATGGGTAGTCTATATTATAGACAAAACTGAAAGAACCAACACTGTAAACCCGTCGTAATGAAGCCAGACAATTTATTTTCAGTGCAGTGCTTTTATTTCAGACTCTCCTTTGTGACTGTGCTATGACGGAATAGAATTTTTTTTTTCAAAGGTGATGAATTTGTAACTTATTTTAGAGTTTCATTTTTTGGACCTTTCCCTGAACCAAGGCATGCAAGATGAATGGCCTTTGCTGAGAATAGTAGCTCCACAATCTGGTGCTGGAACACTTTGATCCTAGATCCTTTGCCTTTTCTTCTATTTCGATCTAAATGACAAAATCAGTCTAAACCATTTCTGTGCCTGAAGCTGCTCAGATGCTTGCTGGATCAGTATGCAAGTCATATTCTTTGACAACAGGGAATGTCAGACGAGTGTGACATGTTGTGTTTCCTTTTAGGTAAAGCTGGCAGTATCTTGGGTTTGGTGATTGTGGCAGTTTCTGTCTGGTTCTTTCAGCAGATGGCTTCGATATGCTGGAGCTCAGTCCTGTGCTTTGAAAGACATAATCCTTGGCTAATTTTATGATGCAGAGCGACACTGTGGGACACAAAATTATATACCTTTTATAACAAGTAGCATTACACATTTGATGATATGATGCCAATTATGCATTTCAGGATGTCTTAAAAAAATCGGTATGTGACAAAGTTTTAATTTGAAGGGAAAACTTAGAGATAAATTATTACTCTCTTAGTTTCAGATGTTTCTATGTTGAATGTTCCATATCACTAGAGTAATGAGATTTGTGCATAAATATCATCATTTTCTTTTGAGCTTCACTGTCTAATTTCATTGCTCATTAAGATTGCTTATATCTAGCAGTGCTTTTTTATAATTGGGGATCGTCTTTGGTTAGCCTTAGGGCCATCCTAATCAGTGTGTATCTTAAAGGTAGCATATTTTCTTACGCTTTTAACTATTCTAATATCTACATGGTCTGCAGCCAATTCCACTTGTCAGATTTTCACCGTCTATATTCAGGAATCAAATGCTGCTGTTCAGTTGTTTTTTTAGGGTGGAAGAACAGACACAAATTCTGCAAAATAGATTTAAGACTTGTCCTTCTCTACATACAGTCTTTAATGCACACACCTTCCAGCATCTTTATTACTTTTTTAAAATGTCAAAGAAAGTTTTACAGCAAAGAGAAATTGCTGGTTTACGCTGCTGAATAATTCTTCAGCTCTTAACTTAAAACAAAGATGTAGATATGGAAATGAAACAGAGAAGAAAACAATGTAGGAGATACAGAAACTCAGTCGTGACTTGGAACCACGAGCTGATTATTGCACTGTAATTTGGAAAACAGAGTAGGATTGTTCTATACAATGCTTATTTCGAGTCTGACAAGGAAAATTCAAAATTGCTTTAATCACAAAGTTGTGAGGTACATGTGAATCACTTGTAAGGGTATTTCCTAAGTAAGAAATTATATTTGTTTAGTGCTTATGAACTTAAAAAGACCCATAATTAAAATTCAGGAGGGAGAGTGCCAGTGAGATGTTAATTGGGGAAATAGTAGAAATGAAAGGTCTTTGCATTTTTTCCAAGTAGGATGGTTTTACCTTTTATAGTAGCTGCCTAGAAGAAGCATGTAACAGTACAAATCTAACTAATAGTCCCTGCAGGAAATATCTTTGTGATTTGGTTTCAGACCCCAAAAGAAAGCCTCCACTATGAAATGCAGAAAGAAAGCAAGTACCTGACTCTCATATTACCTTCACCTAAGGAGGAAGTAGGCCATCCAGGAATACAGATGTAATCGGTCAGGGATTTTGCTTGCAATGATAAATACGGGAAGATAACGGTAAAAGCATTGGAGGGAAAATAATGCTTAAAACAGAAAACACATTTGTAATGTTTGTGCCCCAAAGTAAAAATATATAGGGAAAGTATTTGCCATTTATATATAAGCTTTTATCTTTCATAATATTTTATTTTAGTACCTCTTTCTGAGTAAATAATCTTATTGAGACAGAATGAGAAATATTCATCCGCTGCTAAATCCAATAAAATAATATTTGATTTTCTCCCAGCCCCTTATAGGCAAACTTGTTAAAATTTAGGGCAAGCTTTGTGTAAGGGAGGACTTTAGAATTTAGCTTATTCCAGAGACTAATTCATTTAGTAACATGTTCATTTGGCCTTTCATCCTCTAACCAGATTCTTTGGTCCTTTACATATGAAATATATCAAATTAATTTGATTTCTACATGCATTGTGTGTAAGCAAGGTGCAAACATTCTGAAACTCTGTATTTCATTATTCGTTGTCCCTAAATTTTGCATGGGTATAAGGAGACCTGAAGTAAGTCAGAGCTCTGAGGTGGACTTAGAGCACACCTCGAACACCAAGCAAGCTCTCCATCACTGCAGATGTGCTAATGGAAGCACAAGAAAGAAGTAACTTTGAAAGTGAAATTATAAAATGATACTTCAGATCTAAGATCCTCTGGGTAAAATACATTAGAAATTAAAGGATTTGCAATCAGATTCCTCTGTTTTTCTTTCTTACAATGATTAGCTCAGGCCAGTGGTTTTCAGAACCTTTCTGGACCATAACAAACTCCACATGGGCGGGTTGCATTTGGTCCTTGGAAATCTTTTCACCTTTTCTCTGGAAGTTTACCAGTCTCAGTCTTTGCTACTGGTTTGCTGCTGCCCTCATCCCGCTCTGCACTCGAGCTGCTTCACTCAGGCTGTTCTCAGGAAGGGCACAAATTCCCCTCAACCCAGAGTGTACCACTCCATGAAGGGAATATCTGTCAGCTTAGGCAGGTGAGCAGCTCTCCTTCCTGCACCCCTTTTCAGCAGAACAGTACATGTAATAAAATAGATCAGACTGCAAGAAAGGAGATTAAAGAGTAGTACAATCCATCACCATGTCTTTCTTTAGTACTGGCTCCCTTGTCAGACCTCTTTGAATTCCCTGCCACGGTTTCTTGTATTTATTTCTTTGGTTTGCTGGAAATAAGATTTTGAATTCTTGTGGGCTCAGACTTTATTTTCTGGAGAGTCAGAACAACTCCTTACATAATGGAGACCAGTTTTCTTTCACTCCCTTGGCCACTATCATAACAGAATATAAATTATAATATTAATATGCCTGGGTGGAATACTTAAATATTCCTTCAATAATACTTCCTTCTCATTCCTCTTTGTGTTTCTGAGAGGTTCTTGGTGATAGCTTGAAGCAGATTGTGTTGCTTGTATGTTAAAGTGCAAACAGGGGAGATAAAAGAATTCTTGTTGAAAAAGTGGCCACTGTACTCATGGGTCAATGTGCAATATTCACTTGCTGCAATTTCAATTTCCAGTAAGCTGCCCAATACATCTCTGTTTCAGTGCCTATTGTATCTGTGTCATCATCTACTGTCAAACTAATAAGAGTAATTTCATTAGTCTGGACATTCAGAAAAGCAAAACTTTTGTCTGAAATTAATAACTCCCACAGATTAATCAAAGATAATTATATTAGGAGAAGTTATGTCTTCTTGTATCCTGAGTCAT
Organism: Falcunculus frontatus; assembly: GCA_013398115.1. Classification (NCBI taxonomy): domain Eukaryota; kingdom Metazoa; phylum Chordata; class Aves; order Passeriformes; genus Falcunculus; species Falcunculus frontatus. The sequence continues at coordinate 74,250 of VZRV01000007.1, forward strand.
AAAATGAAATTCTCATTAAAATTGTATTACATTCATTACCCATGTATACCCAGATTCCCAGAGATATAAGTTATATAAGAATCTCCATTTCAATATCGTTTGCAAACCTCATTTTGATTCAGGGCCAGGGTTTCAGCACAAGAGTGTTAGGTCTGAGGAAATCATGCAATTCCTCTACACACAACTTGGATTGTTCTGCTGTGAATAAAAGATGCTGCATTCAGCTCAGCAAAGGCCATTTATGGTCGCTTTGCCCACTTGTAAGCTCCAACTGATTTCTGGCTATAACTATCAATCCTTGTTCTGGGAGGATAATTTAGCTGCTGTTGCACCTCTCTTCTTTAGAGAAAAACCTAAAATCACTGAAGTTTTATTACATGTTGGTTTTTTGTGCTGTGAGGCAGCACAGTAATTTGGGCAGAATGGAGCTAAAAAATCATGTGATGAGCACTATCTTTGGCATTTGTTATGAATGCACTCCCATTCTGTCCTCTAACTTTTGTCACTCCTTTCTTCTGAGCTTTGAGCAGCAGCCTGCTCCTTCCATGAACCTATGTAATGCCTCACACAATGCAGCCTTGACCTTGTTTGGGATGCTGCAATGTTGTGAATGAGGAAAATATTAATTAACTGCTATGTCTCGGACAAAACATTTGTCCTTCAGAGTTGCATGAGGGTTTTGCTCTTCCTCTTGGTTGCAATAAGGAATGCCAGCTATGTGCTTTTGTGGTGAAAAGCTCGAGAGATGTACAGTGTTAGCTTTTTTTCAGGACAAGATAACGACTAGCAAGGTCGCTCTGAGTAAGAGACAAGGTTGTGTAATCCTTTTTTGAGGCCAATAATATATTAATTACTTTGAGAAAGAAAAAGACACAAGGAAGGGTATTCCCTTTTTAACTTTGCTCACCAAGTCACTTAATGCTTCTCTACCTTATCTCAGAAAACTCCACAGCTGCTGCTTTCCTGGACTCAGCTGTGCTCCTACAAATTCCCCCTGAAGTCCATTTCGTTATTTGAAATATCATGATAAAGGCTAAGGAAATTGTCTGAATGAGAACAGTATGGAAATAACTTGTAAAAATGAAACTGGGGTTTGGAAACATCATCTGATTCTTAAAATCACCCAGTTTTTGCTTAAGAACTGCCATTATCACAGCACTGCTGCCTTTCTGGCATCAGCTCCAGGACGAAGTAAATCAAAGAACAAAATTTTTGTTATCAAAATGAATAAAAAATTTTCCTAATAAAATTAATACCAGATTAAAAATAAGGCAAATGCCCAAAAGCCAAAGCAACGTTTTGGAAAACACCAGAACCAGGTATTAAGTGGGTTCTGTAGTGCTTTATGGAAAATGAAAGTGTTCTTTGCATTTCCACTTGACCCTTTTTGACCAGATTTACTGCCTGGACCATGACTAAGCATGCTCTCTATCCTTCACGAGGGGCAGATCTGGCTCTGGAGCCCTGGTTTCGGTGCATTAGATGAGACAATTTACCTGGGACTCCTGGCCATAGGGGTTTACCAGGGCAAAGGAGCTGCCAGAAATGCTCTTTACACACTAGAGGAAGTGGGATAGAAAACACAGGCCTAGAGGTAAATCACAAACAGCAAGCTACTGAAAGAACTCAAAACCAAACAAGAACAAGCCAACCTGTTCCTAAGACACGGATAGGGAGGTTGTCATTTTCGTATTGTGAATTTTGGGGGATTTTGCTTACAGATGCAAGGAAACTTATAGCTTACAGATGCAAGGAAACTTATAAAGTGGAGCTAGGAGGAAGGGAATGGAAGATGAGGCCATGTTGGGTACCTGGCTGCATCATGGCCATGCCAGCAATAGCACTTGCAGTTCCAAGGTGAGGCAGCAGAAGCACTGCTCCTGGGATGGAGTAAAAGGTTAGAGTGTGCTTCGAACTTGGACACCATAGGACCTGTTTCTCTGAAAGGCAATGAGGGTATATTGTCATGATTTCAAGTTTCATCCACCATGCCAGGATGCAGGGCCCTATGCAGAGACGAAAGGAGACAGGAAATAGAGCACTTTTACCATCATAGCCATTCCTTTCTCGGCAGGTCACATGAGGGAGTAACTTTTAGAGAAGAAAAGTTTATAAATGACAGCTGCTTTTGTGCTCTCAGACTTAATACAGCCAATGGAATCCTGTTGTCATATAGGTCTTCAAATGGAGTAGAAACATTTCATTTCACTGCTTGGCACAGGACACTTGCAAAAACCTTCTTGACAAGAGCACAGGGGAGGAACAGTCTTGTAAGGAGCTCCTGAGCAGCAGCACACCTGTGACTGGCCTGTCAGCTGTACCACATCCTGAGGGGAAACTTTCCAGGATGCCTCTTGTGACAATGGGCACGGACTGTACGGAATACTCAAACCTGCAGCCTGCAAACACCTCGGGCTGCACAGGCAGAGACCACACCAGCAACAGCAGGTGTGAGGACACGAGTCAGTCATGTGAATAAGTGTGTATTTCTGGACTGGCCACCCAGGCAGAGTTATAAAACAGAGCTGTTCTAGGGGCAGGGTTTTGTTCTTCTCATCAGCATGAGACACACTGGTGACGAGTCTGGTCACACCTCTCTCACTTACACCCTCCTTCTTTGTGGTGACCTTGAGATTCTTTCTCTCAACTCCTCATGTGTTGGAACTCATCCCAAGCAAATTCTGCAGAATTTGGCAAAACTAGCTCTTGCAAATTATGGCTTGATGTCAGCTGGGCTTATTTTTATTCATAGGGAAGCTCAAGGAAGGTGTTGTCAAAAAAGGTGTGGACAGAAGGATCATTTCTATAAATCTGACAAACTAAAAGTGTGACAAAACTAGATAAAAATGGAGAATACAAAATTGGGCATAAGTCAGTATTACTGCCAGAAGACCTCTGTGAAACACTAGATGATAACAGAAAACAAATCAAGGGATAATGAAATGGGCATCTTCCTCCTTTATAAAGTAACTCCAGCATATCCAGACCTCGTGGGAACTATCTGTTACATTTCTAATTTGTTCCCCAAAACATTAGGGGTTGTCAAGAAAGTCCTTTTCTTTAATTCACTTTTGCTAGTTGAGAACAGATTAATTCTATCTAGGAGCTGTGGGACAAGAGAAGATGCAACTTGCCTAAGTTCAACTCTGCTGTGAAAACTACGCCTGCTTTGATAGATTTATATTGTCCAATTCTAATCTACTCTAATTTTATTTAATATTTGTATTTAACCAAAGCAGCAAAATATTTCATAACTTTCTTTAAAGGAGAGTCACATTTCTACTAAGGTAGGCTTATTTTTTACCCCCAAGACCCGTAAATCAACTTTCAGAGAGCATGGCCCCGATGTGGCCCAGTTCAATTTTCAACCAGAAGACCATTTCACACTAGAGCAAATGATACCTATCTGGCATATCTTAGTCTGTGATCTTTCACTTCTTCTCCCTGGCTTATACCTAGAATACATTACTGGAAACTGCTTTAACCTTTTTGTAAAGCTCATAAACCCCTGATTTTTTGTCTAATTTAGTCTGGCAGCACTTGTTCTTCTAAGGAAACATTTGCACGATTGTACCAAAGAAAAATTTGTAATTAAGCAAGGACTCTTCCAGCAATTTTATGTGCTAGATGGAATAATTTTCCAGTAATAAAAGCTTTATTTGCTATCTGTAGCTTGACTTAATCATGTTACTAAAAGGACGATGTGATCCAGACAGCCTTATGTTCACTCTCAAGTATCTAGTCTGTAACACTATGAACTTTTCAGGCTTTGTAATGTTAAAAATAAATGCATGCTATTACATATGAATTAGTTATTGTTGATTCTTTTTAGCCTAATCATCAGTTTGGCATATATTCTCCTTCCATTTCATTGGTTCATGAGCAAATATAATTTTTTTCTAAAACTCATTTCATTTCCAGAAATTTTTGTTGTTGACAATTTCATGCTTCTGCCTAAATCAAAATAATTTTCTCTGATAGAGCATTATGTTAATTATTAACAGTAGCAGTAATTGTCAACTCTAGCAATAATTATTATTTTCTCACTTAATTGCCAGGAACGCAGAAATCTCCAGAATGAGCATTTTACCCAAATAGAGCTTTGGCTTACTGGAGGAATTCATTAAAGAGTTAGGTTATTAAAAAAGATGTTTGTCATCTGTTTTCTACACTGGATTAAAAAGCACGGGTTTATATCTTCCCGTCTGAAATAATTTGGGCATTTTTAGAAATCAAGTATGGTCCTTATTCTAATTTTTATCACCTTTTAATTATGTTGAAATAATTCAAGTTCACAAAAAATATATTTTCCATTTTTCCTGATATTTTGAAAACCTCTGACAGGCAATTGATGCTCTTGAGAGGAGCACGGTGCACACTACAGTAGCACACCATGTCCTCAGCCCATTTTCTGCTTAGTTGATGCTGATTCCTCACCACAAGTGGCTCCAGGAGTACATTAAGTGACCTGACCAGCTCCTGACATTCAGAGTCTGCCCTTTCCTGCTCTCCCCAGCAGTGAGTGAGGTGCCTGTTTGAGAAGCCCTTGTTCATTGTTTCAGTGCACGTGTTTCTGTGTGCTTGTGTCAGTGACAGCATGGACATGGCAGCTCCAGGAGAAGCAGAAGTGAGGTTTGGGAGGGTTGTCTCTCAAGGCCATTGCCTCTACACAGTCATTTAGGCATGAAGCTAATCCTATGTAACTCCCTGAGTACTGCTGGGCTGTGTTTGGTGTTGCGACCAGTTGTGAGTCCACAAACCAGTTGTGTTCATCCTGTCTGCTGCAGTAAAATATGAGTTTGACCAAGAGCCCCTAGTGATGTGTCCTTCCTGACAAGCCAGGTGGCATCCTTGGTGGCACTAGCCAACAGGCTGTCAAGTGTCAATAACAGTGTGTCAGCATCGCAGTACAGACTAAATTGTCTGAAAAAGGTGCTCAAAAATCAAATGTTATTTGGTTTGGTAAGATGTTAATGCAGAGAGGAGAGTACCCTTGATATTACCAGTGTAGAAAGGGTTAAACTGAAAAAAAAGTCATACTATCAGCTGTCCCCAGTGGCAAAGACTATCTTGAGAATTTCGCCAGCTGTGGATAATTTGTTGCCCACATTTTTTATATCGATAGGCATTAGTTTCATCTCTTATTGATCAGGGCCACCTGCTTCTATCCCATGCCTGGTGGCTCTGGATGTTATGCAAGTATTAAGTGTCTGTGGTGTGAGATCTGAATTATCCCTAGTCCATTTATTTTCCATTTTAATTTTTAACAGCAACAGATAGCTCTCTGCCATGCTGTATGACAGCAGTGCTCTTGCTTGATTTTGTTATTTCTTTGTTGTTATGTTTTCCCTTTGTTCCAATAATGAGGTTATTTAAAATATTTTAATTAAATTATGTCTTGTAAATTCATATAAATGGCATCTTTATTCTTGGTGACATTTATTAGACCATAACAGACCTAAGAAATTATGAGAAAACAAATCTAGACAGAGGTTTCTTTCTCCTGTTGGAGGGGCTAAAGTATTCTGATGAGGCCGAGCTAAGGAAGCTGAATTTGAAAACTTTGCAACAGTTTACCTTGACCAAGATCATTCCATGACTCCTCCTAAATTGCTATTGTTGCATGAGGGCTGAATTCAGATCTTTATATGGAGTGAAGCACAATTTGTGTCATGAGAAAGCAGGAGTTTACAACATCCCTTCCTACAAGAAAAAAAGATACGAAAGTCCTAGTGATGATATGACTGTCTCTGCTACAAGCAGTCACAGCCTGTTTCAAACACCCATGCAGTGAAATAATTTTCCCCAGATGGTTCTCATGGATATTGCAGTGCATGTGATCCATGCAGCAGAGTAAAAGGCAGAGGACCCACCCCTCAGTCTTGCTTACTAGGGCTGACCAGCCAAATTCCTCCAGGGAGCTGCATCTGATCAGCCCAAGAACCCAAGTCAGAATCTGAGATTTCACAGTGCAGGGTGAACCAGGCTGCTTCCAGAATGACACCATTCCCCCATTAAGAAAGTGATAGATTATATAGGATCTTTGCCATACCAGCAGCAGGTAGTTACAGAAATGAAATGAGAACAATGTGACACGGTACCCTTTTCATATGTACAATTTTAATTAAGTTAGCGGCACAACTCATGTTACTAAAGAGGAGTAAGGAAAAGATTAATAGAAGCAATATCTGGATCACAGGCAATTATAATGGCTCCAGTCATCTAATTAAGAAATTCAGCTCTTGAAGTGGCTTTGTTTTTTATATGCCAGCCACATGGTTTTGTAATTGAAACACCCACAGTGCATAAAACTCTTGTGAAGAGCATGTGGATGCACAGCTGTTTTGGAAATTACAATAAATAAATAGGTGTCTTAATTCTTTCTACCTGTAAATCTGCAAAGAGGTCAGAGCTGCAGTGACGATTTATGGAACAACAAGGAACGTATTTGAAATTAATAAGAGTGAGAGTCCATTTTCTTACGCTTAGGAAAAAGTCACAGAAACTTAGCAGTCAATATATTCTTTCACTGTGCTGAGTAAACAGTAAAAAGAAAATGTAATTTGCTCACAGGCTATTTCATTGTAGAAAAAAATTGCGGGAATGGCATCTTTTTATTAACTTATAAATATATGTGCATATATAGGACAATTTAGAGACTGGATTTCAAATACTGATGGATGAGGAAATGCCATATATATATTACAATGACATGAATACATTTTGGAGAGGATGAAAAGTTAACTTACACATTTCTAACAGTTGCAGCTCGACTTTTAATATAAATACTGAGATTAATGAGAAAGGGCATTAGGTAGTTGTTGGTGCTAAGGGTGTCAGGCTGCAAATGTTAAAGGTATCATCTTTAAGGAGAGGAGTGTCTTTCACCCAGACCCACGTTTATGCCCTGTGTTGATGTTTCTGCAAAGTGATGGAGATTTCATATGTTTAGAAGTCCTGGTCTCCAGATATTGCTGGAAAGCACTGTCCTCTCAACCTAGCTCCATTTCATGTGGCTTTTGCCGATTAATAGGAAGTTTTGAAAAAGTTCCATGATATCCTGGGTCATTTGTATTCCCTGTCTCCTGAAAGTCATGTGCACTACCTAAGCTTTTGATGAGCTAATAATGAACACTGAACTGTGTTCACAACATTTCTGCATAGGAGTTTCACTTTGGGGCATGAAGAAAAGTATGGTCTAGTGCATAGGCTGAACTGGGAGGATGTGGGGCTCTCCTTGGCCAAATAAAGTGTAACAGTAGAGGAATCAATGCTGGCTCATCCAGAGAAGTTGGCTGAACAGGTTAATGAGTACTGGTGGGTAGATCTTTGTTATTGGTTCCATAGTGGCCAAGTACCTTCTCCAGCTGTAACACTGCACAAAACTCTTGTGCCTCACTAGTGGCCTCCTTGTATGAAATCACAGAGCTACCAAATGCTGAGTATCAGCCCCAAGTGGAAGACAAATCTTCTGATGCCAAACATTGCAGCACCTGACTTTCAGGGTGACCAGTCATGGGAACATTCAGCATCCAGGTGAGGTATATTAGGAGAACCACACATCTCCTGGCAGGACTCAGACATCTAATGGAAGAAGGAGAAGGCACTGCTGTCTTCTTTCCTCATACGATAACTCGAGAGCTGGGGAGGTCATTTACCTAAAGTGAGATTTGACTCTGCCTGAAGGGATTTGGAGACACATTCTCCGTTACACAAAGCAGTCAACTACACAGGTCAATAAATTGTACAACACAAAACAGGGTGAATTTAGGACAGGGCTGGACAGGTGATCATAGCTCAAACTTGGGAGAAAAATGGCATTCCTATAGAGGGATAAGTATTACTGTTTTCTGCCCTACCTGCTGCTAAAACCTCTTCTCTTTTTTTACTTGAAAGCATGATCTGAGTATACTGAACTTAGACATCCCTTCTTTTTTCTACTTTCAAAATCACCGTCCCAGTTTCCATCCACCATAAATATAAATAACTTGGTTAGGAAAGGTGGCAAGGATGAGGAGAGAAGCTTATTATCCTCTTCCCCACCAGCAATTTTCAATACCAGCTGCCACTATGACATTGACACAGTGGGATCAAATATGATGAACCACAAGGTACCACTTTAACTGTCACTTCAAATTCCTGGAGTCTTCATATATTTAGTCATGTTTATTTATAAGATAAATTTCCTGTTTCTATATTGGCACTGATTTTAAACTGTCTGAAACTAAGCATTGCCTGTCAGAATGTGTCTCTCTCTTACTAAGTATGTATCACAGTGAATATCATATTCATAACCCAGAAAATTATTCTTTCCAGTCTATGGAACCAAACATCTATTGTAGTCTCATTTACTCTCCACCCCAATCAACAGCCCCATCTTTTTTCCCCTTTCAATCTAGCAGATATTCCTTCATGTTGCTGTGAGCTTATTTTGAGATTTCCTTGAGTGATTTTCAAATCACCTGACCATCTGTTTCAAATTTAAGCGTCCCCAGATGCAGTCAATCTAAATATGGGAGTTATGTGGTAAATTATGTTCAGAGCTACCCTTTAAATTATCTGGAGTTCTTTTTGTTGATAGTAACTGTTCCATGCATAGGGCTATAATTGACTTTAAAACTTGTAAGCACTTTATTATCAGGAAGAAAAAAATCAGTGTTGAAATAATGCTGATGAAGGTAATAAACAAATCAATGCCTGAAGTAGACTCCCAAGCAGAGCAAGTTCAGAGGGATCAATTAATAGTAGCTCACTTGGAATGGGTGAGATTGGTAAGTGTGAAAATCCTGCTAGAGCTGTGTCCCAGGGGACATGACAACAAATCACTTCCATCAGTTCAAAAGAAGGAATAAATCTTAATCAGGGGCTTGTGAGTAGGTTAGTTTCTGTTAGGCATGTTATATGTGAATTAGGATTGGTGCCTAGACCAGATGATCTCATGTCTCTTCCAGAACTTCCTGTCTCAGATGTAGATCTAGGACTCTGAGGTCTTCAATTATCAGAAGCCGTTATTTTCTAATGAATATTGAGGTTTTTTTCATGCAAAATGCATAAGTTAATATTGGATTTAAATTATCAAGCTTCCACAGAACAAAAGCCAGAGCAGATGTTCCTTCTGCCACAGAAGGGCAATGTGTGGATTGACTGGGCCACAGAAAGTAAGATAAAGAGACAGAAACTTTCAGTTCAGAAGAAAGTATTGCAACAAGATTTGCTCTGCTGACTCAATAGTCCTCTGTGAGGATAATGAAGATACATCTCCACAGCTGTTAATCTGAGGCCTTTCACCAAACCTAAAATTTACTTCCTATAGCTAAAAGAGAACATCAGATCAATGTAAGGCTATTGCTGAATGTCCCTTGGCCACAGAGAGGACTTATCTAATGAACTGTCAGACCAAAGCAAGGCAATTTCAAAATAATTCCTATTTCTTTTTGAAGACTGAGTTCTGCTGCATAGAACTGTTTGTGTGGAGGACTGATGAATAGAGCTTCACTTACAAATCCATTGGGATCCAAGAAAAGTCAAGTCAGCAGAGGAAGATAATGATGAGTGCATTTACTCTGTAACCACAATTGAGAAAATACAGCTGGGTGAATTGTCAATCAAAACCAGAAATTACTTTCTCTAATAGTTTAGGTGATGGTTTTAAGATGAACTAAATAACAGAATCATAGAATGGCTTAGGCTGGAAGCAGAGATGATCTTGTTCCAACAGTCCTGCCATGGGCAGGGACAACTTCCACTAGACCAGGTTTCTCAGGGCCTCATCCAGCCTGGCCTTGAACACTTCCAGGCATGTGGCAACCACAGCTATTCTGGGCAACCTGTGCCAGTGCCTCACCAACCTCACAAGGAAGGAATTTCTTCCCAATATCTAATCTAAACCTAATCTTTCGGTTTGAAGCCATTCTCCTTTTTCCTGTCACCACCTGTGAAAAGTCCCTCTCCAGCTCTGTTGTAACCCCTTTGGGTGCTGGAAGATGCTCTAAGGTCACCCTGGAGCCTTCTCTTCTCAAGGCCAAACAACTCCAACTCTCTCAGCCTCTCTTCACAGCAGAGGCATTCCAGCCCTCTGATTATCTCTGTGACCTCCTCTGGACTCATCCCAACAGGTCCATGTTCTTCCTTTGTTGTGGACCCCACAGCTGGATGCAGCACTGCAGGTGGGGTCTCACCAGAGCAGAGTAGAAGGAGAGAATCCCCTCCCTCAGCTGCTGCCCACAATGCTTTTAATGCAGCTCAGAACAGGTTTGGCTTTCTGGGCTGCAAGGGCACCTTGCTGGGACATGTTGAGCTTCTTATCCTTCAACACCCTCAGGTTTTTCTCCTCAGGGCAGCTCTCAATTTCTTTATCCCCCAGCCTGTAGTTGTGCTTGGGATTGTCCCAAGACAGGTGCAGGACCTCGTTATTTCTAGTCGAGAAAAGGGAACTTTTAGACATAAAGTTGGATAGACAGACACACAGATCAAGAAATTGTGATCCTTGGGCAAGGGAGTGAAAAATTTTAGATTAGTTTTATTTTTTATAAAATATCCCTTAGCAAGAATTGAGTTTTTTGATGTTTTTCATTTGTTAATAGCAATACCAGCCAGCAAGACGTCCCAGGGTTTCATGGATGGATGGAGATCCCAATACACTCTGCATGGACTGAATGAAGCAGAATAGAAATTGGCAAGATAGGGTTATTATCTTTGTTATTTAATGTTCGTAATAGAGTGATACTCAGACAATCTAACCAAGTTTATACTGCAGTAGTTTTTTTGCTTAGTCTTTTTTCAGCAAGTTTAAGCTCTGCTGTCCTGATCTTACTGTCTAAACAAGGCACTGAAAAGTCTGATTTAAAGAAAGTTTAAGTCAAGAAATGAAGACTAAATAAAGTACACAGCTTTCAGCCAGTCTGAGTTTCAGTTTGAAGCTTCCCAGGTGTGAGGACACAGACAAATCATCACATGAATGAACATGATTTTGACTTTGGTGGGAGGACACTGACAGTAAGTTCAAAACCAGTCTTCCAAGGATCTTAGAGAGGAGCAGAAGGAGACAAATATGCAGGAAATATTTTTGGGAATTCTCCAGTTCTCTAAAGCAAGAGAAGAGAGAAGGTGACACATTGTGGGAGTTGGTTAAGTGCCAAAGGAGAATGGTTCTGTTCTGTAGGACATCAAGTATCTGCTTTGGGTAGCTGCCCTGGATGTACCTATGCCTGGGATGCCAAGTTAGTTTTAACAGCTAAAACTGCTTTAAATATCCCATAGAGGGGGCATTCCCATGCAAACCGTCATGCAAGGAACTTAAGGGGAAACAGAAGCTTTTACATGTCATTGGAGAGCAAGTCCAAGCCAACAATCTTTGTTATTTTTTCTCTAATCCCATTTCTTGAAGACCTCTTCCAAACTAATCAAACTCCCTAGAGCAAGGATTTTTAGGATTTGTCTTCATTAGACACCTTCTTAATTACAGCTGCTTGACCATATCAATGCTTCCTGGCAAATTTATGTATAATTTTTATAAGTGGCATAGTCTTGATTCTGGCATATTTCTGAAGACAATTCTGTTCTGAAAACAGTTTCAGAGTTGAGTTACAGTTTAGAGGAGGACTGTTCTTCAGCAAGAAAAACAGCAACTTCAAAGTAATGTTTTGTTTATATTCAGTCCTTTCTTCATGAGATTCACTTGAGCTTGTTTAACTTTCATGTACATTCAGTTTCAAAGAATGATGCTGGCTTCAAAATTAGAGTGAAATCAAAAGGGCGGTGGAGGGGTTGGGGAGAGATCCGGGCTGAGGAAAAGAGTTTTGCCTTCCTGACTTTTTAGCTCAGTAAATTGAACAACTTCTAATGTTTTTGTCATCTTTCAAATGAAACTGGAGCTGCTGAGTTTATATTTCAGTGAAGGACTAAACAACACAGCATTTATGTTTAAAAAGAGTATCTGCTTTATTTTAAAGCACTTGTTGCTTTTTATTTCCTCAGAGGAGAAGAGATAAAACACTTGGTGCTGGCAGTCCATGTGTGCATTCTCTGTTTTGAACGTCTGCCATTCCATTTTGATGATCCATAACATTTTAAGCATACATAGACCTTTCTTTCTAGACTAGACTCCTTTCTAAACAGTACACTCAATTGTCTCATTTTTTCAACTTTCTGCAAGAGCTGTTCCATATGAGAAGCTGTTTTGGGAAATGCTTAAGGACACACAGAGCTGTCAGAGTGACATTTCCTCATCTTAATTGTTATGTTTTCTAGACATTCTCATTTAGAGATTTTTTTTTTTTTGCGTTCATGTTCTCTGCATAAAATTTGACAGCCAGGATAGACTGAGGTCAGGATACAGTTGCTCAGATTAATGTATCTGCAATCAATCTCCATTAGAAAGCAAATGGAACTATTTTCAGATATACTGGCCTGCTGCAGATTTCCTTAATTTGGTTCTTTCTTGTGAAATTTAGCCTGAGGTGTAAGGACATTGCTGGCTACTCTCCCAAGTAGGTGTGGTTTTGTTAACACTGTCTCCTGTGCTTGGGCTGGAGTATATCTTTGGCAAGAATGAAGGAGTTTCCCTCAGTAACAGTGTTTGAGGGGTTCCAGAATCCCTTACTACGAATATGCATTTATTTCCACCAGCATGTCTTCCACCCCAGTAAGGCCAAATGAGCTGTAGTCTCCATTAAAGGAGTGCTCCTTTTGACCACTATTTTTTTATAGGCAGTTCTAAAAGCTTTACAGCTCTGGCTACTTGAAATTGAAATAGCAACAAAAATATTCTCAGAAATTAAAACCAGAAATTAGGTTTTTTAAGACCTACTAGTATGCCCGCTTTTATTTTATGAAGAGAATGTTCTTCTTTTTTTATTTCATCTGTGAAATTGGCTTTGATAGTGTGTCAGCTTTTGATACTTGAAGTTATATTAAAATACTTTCATTCATTCAAAACCAGGAACTTTCAAATTAAAAAAATTAAACCATGTTAAGATAAAAAGAAAAGTTTATTTTCTTTGGGAAGTCACATTTATTATTAGACAGCGTGAAAGGGAAAAATAAGCCATTAGTTATTCTTAACGACATGTCTTCAGAAACAACAAATATCAGATTGTTTATTCCTGTGCTTATCAGCTTGTAGTTGTTCATATAAAAACTAAGATCATGTATTAAACACTGCAGCATGTGGCACACCAAACTTAAATCATTCCTTAAAGGTGCAAGAGGGATTTCAAGAATGAGGAAAGAGGTGTGCATGGGGTCAAACGACTTACCCACAGGCAAACAAGAACTCTCTGTTATGGCTCTCAACCAGGCCTGGTTCTGCATGTCAGTTGTGTCCTTCCCTCACAGTGCTTTGAGTCTGCATTTATACCAGCCATTACACATTCAAATAAATGCAGTGTGAAGTCATATATAAATATATATATATACATATATATATATATTTGGTTCTCACATTGCGTATTCAGAGAAACACACGTTTATTATTAATGTTGATAATGAGATAATAAGCTGTCACCGGGGATTGTGATGAGCAGCATCAAGGCAAGTCTATTGCTAGCATCCACAGTGGAATTTCTGCCAAGGAAATGTAATGAGGAAGACTGGGGGAAAAAAAAAAGAAGCAACAGCACCTGGTAGTTTGAGGGGTGTGTGGGCTGTGAAAACTATCTTGGGAGACCAGCAGTTCTGCTTGTAGAGATGCAGTTTAGCCTGTCATTTAGCTTTTTTTGGTAGTTTTCCTTTTGAAATGAATATTGTGCTCATTACAGGTGCCAAACTGACAGCCCTTAAGATTGAAGTTCCTTCTTACGAAATCAAGTGTAGTAAGAAGCAGCAAGAAAAGCTTTTTCAGACATGCCTGTCAATAAGTCTCCACCTTGGCCAGGAAAAGATGGAAAATAGCTAAAATTCATCTTTGGTCTTTGTAGTTTGCCTGGTAGCAAAGGGATTTTTAAAGTTATTTCTTCTGTTTCCACTTACACTATGGAAATGAATTGGGATCAACATATTTGTCTTTGGTCACTTACAAACCCTAAAGAAGAGTAACATTTGATTGCCTTTATCTCACCTTGTTATTAATAAGTGACCCCAGCTTTAACACTGACCGTGTATCACCATCATTAACTTGGTAGAAATTAAGTTTTGAAGGGTCTTAAATGACACTTAAGAAAACATCTAATGGAAAAAGCTGAAAAACTTATTGTAGGCCCAGATACCAGCAGTTACATTGCAATGTGTGTAGCTTTATTTTCCAATCCCCAAACACCCTTGTTTTCTCTTACTGCTTAAAATATTGGCTTCCAGTCCCTAAATTCCATGAATGCTCTCTGCTAAGCTCCTGCTGGTTTGCCTTTCTGTGGAGCAGCTGAATTGTCTGATTTTCAAGTATGGTTTGTTGGGTTCATAATAAAAAATAAGGCAGCAGACAAACTTCCAGAACTTATCTGTTTATTTCCTCTGCTCTGTGGAAGTATCAATTCTGTCTAGTCTCTTCCTGATGGATATTTGTCTAAGATGATCTCAAAAGTTTTCAAAGAATGAAGTGTCTTTATGGCAAGAATGACCTTCCATAAGCACTGTACTATTTTATATAGGCAGTGGACTGGACAAGATGGGCCATCTTCATGGTGTGAGTGTGTTGCGGTCCCTTGGCCCACCGAGGGACGGCGTTGCGGTCCCTTGGCCCCCTGTCCATCAGTTAGCAGCCCTCCAATGGGCTGAGGACTCAGAGTCCGAGGGGCCGTCCGTAGGCGAGGCCTCGGTGTAAGTTCACTCCCCAGTTCTAGTTCGTTCTGTTCAGTTCAGCCCCTGATTGGTTACTTGGTTCATGTTTATTCATCTTTATCTATGTTTAAGCAATTAAGTTCTGGAAAGTTCTCTATTACTCGGTTGTTCATTGGTTGTACCCCTGCGACTCCTCCCACCATTCTCTGCGATTGGTTCGTGATGTACGGGATCCTCCCCCTACCTAACACCCCATTGGTTCTTCCCTCTTTCTCCACCCTTTGCCGCCCTTCCTTAAAACCCCTTGCACACCCTGTCCCTCTGGCTTTTCCTCGTCTCCCTCCCTGGTTTATTTTCCCCCGCTTCGGACCTGGAGAGGAGAGAAACAATAAACCCTCCTTGATCTGGAGCTGACTGGCGAGAAGAGCCCTCTCCCGCCTCCTTTATTCCTGGGGCTGGCTTGGGGAAGCGGTGCCACTGGTCACCTCCAAAGAGCGCTTGGCTGCTCTGTTGGCCAGTGACGACCCGAACATCGGCCGCGCCGACAGATCCGACACCCTTTTGTATTCGCGTGTCGGACTCGGAGAAGGTCACTAGAGCCCGACGAGGCTGACCTGCTCCCCCAGGGGCGGCGACACGAGTGCTATCAAATAATTTCCTGACTAGGCTATACAGGGTTAGTTAAAATAGTTCCTCCTGTTTTACTGAAACTGGAATTGTCACTCCCCTAAGAAAATCAAGTCCCAACTTTCAGTTATGTTTTATTGGGCTTTTATGTCTATGAGTACCTCTACCCTAATTTAAGTCTTTACTTGTCTCACAAAGATCCAAAGACGTTGCAGCATGCAAAGACAAAGGCTGAGATTAGGTATGGGTCAGACTCAGCAAAGAAGCAGGAATGAGGATAGGGATGATCTTCTTAATCCTCCAGTTAACAGCTCTAAAATGGGAGCATGATGTGGATTTGTCACCTCTGCCTCATCCATCAAGTGTGTGCTGACCTATGAAGAAACTGCACCCAACTTAGCACTGAAAGGAACTTCTGGACAGTGGGGCTCAAACTCCCCTATTTCGTTGGACCTGGAGGTCATTGGATGTGTTGAAATTCAAACGAGATGTGAAAGGCGAGATGAAATCTGACTCACCTGTCCTGAGAGTTACTGTTCTTTACCCTGTGCCAGTGGCTCTTAACTTCTGTATCCACCTAGAGGAGAAATCCCAAAGGAAGAAAAGCACACAGGCTTTCACGGACCGTAAATCTCTTTGAAGCCACAATCTCCTCCAATGCTTTAATAAATCAAAGCAACAACCACTATTACCTGTTCTTCTTTAGAAATCAACGCTGACAGAAATTGGGTCATTAAGAAATCCACAGAACACAAATCTGGGGAACAGGAGCATTTCTGGAAGGGGGCCAGACCGCTGTGCAATCAAACACCAAAAATTAGAGCAGGCTGTCTCAGTACAAAATCTATTTCTTCGTACAAGTTTTACTCCAAAATGGATGAAGTCAGTGACAGTCTCTTGACAGTCACCAAAGAGAACCTGTGTGGAGGTAATGGATGGTGGAAGGGGAGAATCAGAGCTGAGGGGCTCTGTGGGCAATGCTAAATATTCCTTCCGATTACGACATTGTAGATGTGATCAAATTTGAACTGGTGATATGGGAACAGGTATTTGACAGCCACTCTGCCCTTCAGTTCTTTAGGCTTTTTTTTGTCAGAGAAAATGCTCAATTTATTTGAAACGTACACAGAGATTTCTCTGGAATAAATATCATGGACTTGTACGTTACATTTTCAAGTAAAACAAAAAGGAAGCAAAATACAAAATTGTCAACCTCCAAAACTCTGCCTAAACTCTTGTTGTGATATATTGCCTTGGGAAAGCCTGCCAGACTGTTTAACACCTTTATTGCTTGATCCTGGGAGCTCAATTTATTATTTACTGATCCTTCTCCTGTCATTGGTCATGACCACATATCTGCTTATATTATTCCTAGCAGGTTTCCCAGCACACATTGGTTCAAAAATCAATCACTTCCTAGATCCATCATTTCTGTCCTGCTTTTGGGCTACATGTCTCAAGTGCTAATCTGCCAGTGGCAGTCTAATGCTGTTTACAGCAGCACTTGCTTTTGCCACATGTGGAAAGAAAGACTTGCCTCTTGTTTCTTCACCCAAAGCACTTTATTAAATACACGGCATGGACAAATAAATGCATACATCTCTTCAACAGTACAGGAGTTCCCTGCTGTACATTTATTTATGTTCTGCAAATTTTCACATGGTTTCCCCATTCCTCTGGGAAGATGGTTCTTCAAAATATCAAATCATCAGTATTTGTTTGAATTACTGTCATTTTATACTACCTTGAGCTTACTTTCATCCTATTACTTATATTCTTAAGTGATATTCTAAATCATTCTCATCATCTTGTTGCTTATTCCTCTCTATATTGCATACCGAGATATGAATTTCTAGTTTTATTCATCATTCTTACCATTCATTTATTACTTAAAAATTTTATCATATGCTTTTGGATAACACTTCTGATGGTAATTTTTTTCACACTTGAATGTGAGGTATGGAGAATGATGTTTATAACACCGGCCTATTTTTCTGCTGTTATTTCTTTGCAAGCAACTGCACATTTTGTTATCTTTTTTAGAATTGACCTGAGTTGTTTTTCTCTCACGTAGTATTGATAGTTATCGTATTGATTTTGTGAATTTTCAGATCCTGTTTTGTCCAATTTTGATAGAATCTTAGAATCATTACATTGAAAAAAATCCCTGAGATCATCAGATCTGAACATTAACCCAACGCTCCAACACAGCTGAACAACCCTATGTTCCCCACTAAACCATGCCCCTCAGCACTACATTTACACATCTTTTAAATACCTCCAGCGATGGTGACTCCACTACTTCTCTGGGAAGCCTGTTTCAACGCTTGACAACCCTTTTGGTGAAGAAATTTTTCCTAATATCTAACTTTTTGGCCAATTCCTCTTGTCCTGTCACTGGTTACTTGGGAGAAGAGACTGATCCCCACCTGTATACTACCTCTTTTCAGGGAGTTGTAGAGGGTGACAAGGGGATCCTCCTTTTTTCTAGACTGAAGACCCCCAGCTCCCCCAGCTGCTCCTCATCAGCCTTGTGCTCCAGACCCTTCCCCAGCTCCATTGCCCTTCCCTGGACACACTCCTGCACCTCAGTGTCTTTATTGTTGTGAGTGGTGCAGAACTGGACTCAGTACTTGAGGTGTGGCCTCATCAGTATCAAATCCTATCTTTGTTTTCCAAGTCTCTTAATTCAGGTAATTATCCATTTTCACACTTTACTGCTATGCCAGGCTACTGCTGTGCTATGTTTGGCACACAAAAGGCCTTTCCTTAAAGGAGACGCATTATAGACTCATAACAAATGTGGTTGGTTGACCCGGGCTGGACACCAGATGTGCAGCAAAGCTGCTCTGTCACTCCTCTCCCCAAGTGGACAGGCAACAGAAAACATAAAGAAAGTCTCATGGGGTGAGATAAGGACAGGAGATCACTCACCTGTTATGGACTTGACTTAGGGAAATTAGCTTAATTTATTACCAAACAAATCAGAGCAGGATAATAAGAAATATAAACTAAATCTTAAAACACTTTTCGTCCACCTCTCTCTTCTTCCCAGGCTCAATTCCACTCCCAAATTCCCTACCTTCTCCCCAGCAGAGGCACAGGGGGACTGGGAATGGGGGCTGAAGTCAGTTCATTGTATGTTGCCTTAGTTGCTCCTTCCTCTTTGGGAACAGGACTTCTCACATCCTTCTCCTGGTTGAGTGTGGTGTCCCTCCCATGGGAGACCATCCCCTGTAGCAGGTTGACCCTGTCTGGACACCAGGCACCCACCAAAGCATCTCTATCACTCCCCTGCACAGTTGGACAGGGGAGAGAAACTACAATGAAGGGTTCAGGGGTTGAGATAAGGACCAGGATAGATCACTCTCCAAATGCCGTCACAGGAAAAACAGGCTCAACTTGGGGATATTAATTGAATTTATTACCAACAGAATCAGAGCAGAAACACCTTCTCCCTATCCCTTGCTCCTTCCCAGCCCTACCTCCTCCCCCAGCATGCAGGAAGATAGGGAATGGGGATTATGGTCAGTTCATCACATGTTGTTCCTGCCACTGCTCAGGGAGAGGAGTCGTTCCCCTGCTGCACGGTGGGGTCCCTCCCACGGGAGGCAGCAGTCCATGAAATGCTCCAAACTGAGTCCATTCCATGGGCAACAGTCCTCCCCAAACTGCTGCAACATGGGTCACTCTTCCACGGGGTCAGTCCTTCAAGGACAAGGTGTTCCAGCCTGGGCTCTTCTCTCCATGGGGCCACAGGTCCCTGCCAGGACCTTGCTCCAGCACAGGCCTCCCATGGGATCACAGCCTCCTTCAGGCATCCCCCTGCTGTGGTGTGGGCTCCTCCACAGGCTGCAGGTGGATCTCTATGTCCCCACGGACCTCCATGGGCTGCAGGGGCACAGTTGTCTCACCATGGGCTGCGCCATGGGCTGCAGGGGAATCTCTGCTGCAGTGCCTTGAGCATCTCCTGCCTCAACTTCTCCACTGACCTTGGTGTCTGCAGAGATGTTCCTCTCACGTGTTCTCACTCTGCTCTTCCCTGGCTGTAATTGCAAACTGCACAATAACTTTTTTCCTTCTTAAACCTATTATCACAGAGGCATTACTGTCATTCCTGATGAGTTCACCCTTGGCCAGTGGCAGATCCATCTTGAAGACAGTTGGCATTGGCTCTACTGGACATGGGGGAAGCTTCTGGCAGCTTCTCACAGAAGCCACCCTGCCCCTCCCATAAAACCTTGCCACACAAACCCCATAAAACGAAATAAACAATCAGGAAGATAAATACTCAAAGAAGAAAAGAGAAGTTATTACTGAAGACAGTCATGTGTGGGTCATACATCCTGCTATTTAGATGTATTCCTGATTTCATATCCTCATTTTTTAGAGTTTTCTGTTTAAAGACTCAAAGGTTGATCAGTTAGATTGTAAGGCTGGCTGTGCACTATTTTAGATACTCCACAGCATCAGTACTCAGTTCTTAAAAGATATTAATTTTTGTGTTGTCTCATTGATGGCCCTCTGGTGTGATCAAAATCACAGCATGGGCAGTGACCATAGGGTGTTACAACCCCCAAACATGGGGAATGGGGCTCACAGAGAACTTCAGGAAAGAGTTAAAAACATCATGAGCAGCCAAAAAAGCAGAAGAAGAGAGAAAGGGAAGAAGAAAACTCATTGTTTGAAACAACCTTCTGGGACTGTTGAAACTTAATTGAAACCTCTCTAACTTTTCTGTAAATCCAGATTAGGAACACTGAAATGGAATAATAATCTTTTCTGTTCACTTGTACAGTGACTGAACTTTTTAAGGATTTGAAAAAATAGTAGCTAATATTTTGAGGATATGCGTCTTTATTTCTTTTTAAGGAATGCTTATATTTGAATCTCTTAAACACAACATAAAGCCTGTTATATTTTTTTTTCTAAGTTACACTCTATGCCAAAGCAAATCTTTCAACAAAATAAAAGCTTTCCTTAACTGACCTCTGCTGGAGCTGTTTTGTTTTCGTCCTGAAAGAGATTCTGGCGCACGGACACTGAAGGTTCCATATTTGCTCTGTGATTCTTGCTCACTCTGTGGCTCTCAACTGGCCATCCATTATTTATTGCAGAACAACGTGTGCCTTGATGACCCTAGAAAAATGGGCAGAGTCTACAAAGCAAAACAGAACCTCTGCTCAGAGGATTTTACAATCTTCTGAAGTACTTTTGGAAGTTATAGAAAACAGCAGATTTCTCACCACCACCACTGCGCTGAGTCCAGCAGCTCTTGGGGTAAGGTGTATTTTTCAGAGCTGCTGCACTCTCAGAACAGTGTCTCTGGCTAATGAGCCCCACTCTGCAGGAAAACAGCTACTACAGTCTTTGCCATTTTGATATCACACAATTGCTGAGGTTGGAAGTGACCTCTGGAGATCGTCCAGCCCACACCCTGCTCAAATCAGGGTCAGCTAAACCAGGTTGTTCAGGGCTATGCCCAGTTGGGTTTTGAATATATCCAAGGACTGAGACTCCACATCTCTGGGCATAACATTTTGATTCTTAGTCATTCTCATAGTGAAAACGTTTTTTCTTTCCTGTGTCAGCTTATGCCCGTTGTCTCTTACCCTTTCAGTGAGTACCACTGAGAAGGGCCTGGCTCCCTTTTCGTTACGACCCTCACATTCCCCAGTCAGGTACTCATACACATGGATAAGATTGTCTCTCAGTCTTCTCTTCTCTGGCTGAGCAATCCCTTCTCTAACAACCTCTCCTTATATATCAGATGCTCCAGTCCCTTAAATATCTTTGTAACCCGTCACCAGATTCGGTCCAGGACATACAAAACTCCCTTGTCCTGGGAAGCTCAGCACTGGGCACAACACTCTCAATTTGTGGCATCTGTACTGAGCAGAATGGAAGGATTCTGCATCCATCCCTTAAAACTGCGTCTAAAAAGTAGGAAAGCTTTATTGGGAGCACCGTGAAGGCCACATCAGAGTTTTGAGCTGTCTGGAGGGCTATCTAACTTTTGTCTCTGTGCTGCATTACGTCCTGTGTTGCTTTCAGAGCAAACAAAGGCTCATGTATCAGTAAGAATGCCCTGTCTTTGCGTG
Organism: Falcunculus frontatus; assembly: GCA_013398115.1. Lineage (NCBI taxonomy): Eukaryota > Metazoa > Chordata > Aves > Passeriformes > Falcunculus > Falcunculus frontatus. Next base: position 95,690 of record VZRV01000007.1, read on the forward strand.
TTGTTTACTCCTGATCTAGATTACTCTTGATGAAGACTGCATGTGATTGAAATTGGATGCCCAGGGACTCTTTGCCCCAGAGAGGTTTCTGAGCATTTTAAGTGCAGCATTGGGGTGTGCCCTGGTATGAAATGAAGTAAGGAAGGCTATGTGATATGCTTCTTTTGAAACACAGCTCTTATGAAAAATTCAAGAGGAAACGCTTTCCTTTTGTTCACTGCCAGTTCATCTAGTTTACAGCTACCGAAAGAGAGATTATTATTTTGGGGTACTTTAATGTGTGGGAGCTTTTAAGTGGATATAGATTTGTTCTGTTTGTTGTCAAGGCGCCAGAAGTTCTTGAAACCTGATAATGCTCTTTCTATGTTTTATTCAGGTTGTCATCAGTAATGAAATATAATTTAATTTTACTTTCCTATTATGTTTTTCTCATCTCACTATCAAAAAAAGAAAGTGTGCAGAATATTTTTTATCACTGCTTACAAATAAGGGAGTTTTACAAACAAATGTATGCAAAAAATTAATGATTTTGTAGAAAGGCTTTAATTTATTATTTAGCTCTGTTTCTCCAGTGATAGTAAAAACATGCTTTTTATGAACATCATAGTACCCTTAATTCTCGAAGACAATTTACACATTAAAAATAAATTGCAAAATCCCAGTAGGTTTCAGCATGTTGACACATTTTAGATTAAGGATGGTAATTCTGATGGTTGCTAACTTTTAAATAAGTAAGTTAGATAGCTAAAAATGATTAGCAAGAGCTGTTTTGGGGTTTTTTTTTTAAGGAGGAAAATCCACATTCATTGAGACTAGACTGATAGTCTTTTCTCTTCAAGATGGGATCTCAACACTTTTTCCTTTGTTCTATTGCTAAGAGTTCAAAAGGAAAAATAAAAAAAATAATCTTCTTAAGATGGCAGGATGCAGTCTGTAGAGGGCCTGCAAATACATCTTCCGAGAGATCCATGGGATGTGGATATTTATTTCTGCCCTTGTTCTGGTGGGAGCTGGTCAATCTCTCATAACCTAGTCAGGTATTGTTTCTAGTCTTTAATGTAGCCTTTGTGACAACTCAGTGTCCAGCCATGAGGTCAGCTGGCTGGCAAAGGAGGAATTGCTGCAGTGGTTCCTTGTGGTCACACCTGGTAAAATTAGCAAACAGGATTTCCCTAAGCCAATGGCCTGTCCTACTCAGCAGGAGCATTGGCTCCCTTCTGCACCTCACTGCCACCCTCAGTGTGGAAGATCTAGAGTTTCTTCCTTCTCCCCACCCTACCACGTAGACTCATCTTTTGTTCTGACTGCTTCTACAGCATCATCTCCTGCAGCCCTGGCACCCATTTCATAACAGAAATCTTCATCCTTCTCAATCATCGTCATTCATTTCCCCTTAATCTTCCTCATCACACTCTCATAACTCCTCTTCTGCTCCCAGAATTGCACTTGCTTCAAACAGATCTTAAAGAGAACCAGCCCTTTGGCTATCAGGTACATTTTCTGTCCTTTTGCAGATTTTTATTTAAATCCTATTTCTTTTGCATTCCTTCATTAGGTTGCTGTCAAACCTCTGTGCATTTCTGCCTCAGGATAATAGACTACATATGCATAATACATAGTTTGGATGTCAATAGATTTTATTACAGTTTAGGATAGTGGTTCTGCTTAATTTCATGCTATCCACAAACTAGGTAGTAAATTGTTGTCTCTGACAGGAAGGTTATACTACAGGCTAAATTTTACCCTGAGTTACATTCGAGCATCTTTCTATCAGAGTTAGAATTCAGCCTATAACACATTTGGGATTGAAACAGAGAAGTTCTGGTCTCCTTATCAGACCTGACACATAATCCTGTTACATTACAGATGCACCTCCCTGATATAAAGAAAGTGAAAACTCTCCAATTCATGGTAAATTTTTGTGGTTAATAGTATCTGATAAAATACAAGTGAATGAACAGCACTGTGAGGGAAGGTTGGATGGCTGAGGGAGAAAAGGCATCCAGGGAAATGTTGTAACATTCCTAGCAGAAGGGCAAAAGCAAAGAAATGTAGGTCAGTGGAAAAGCCAGAAGCAACAGTAAATTACTGAGAAAATGCCAGAAGAAACAAGACAAAGTGACTGCAACAGCTCTTAACCCTCATCACATCTCAGGACATATTCAAAGCAAATGTAAAACCCAGAAATCAGCGAAGCTACATCAGTCCTTTCCCCCTCCTTCAGCAGGGCATTAGAAACAAAGCAGTCATTTTGCAAACTCACCTCTTTATGTCTATAATGTCTCAAATTTCTGAAACAAACCCCCACTTTGGAATTTCACCAACAATTCCTTGCTGTCCACTGAAAAATGAACCCAAGCAAGACACTGGTCTGGCCTCGCTGTGCGAATAGAAAGTGTTCAAGAAACAACTGGATGGTGGCACTTGGTGCTATGGTTTAGCTGATGTGGTGTTTGGTCAAAGGTTGGATTTGATGATCTTAGAGGTTTTTCCAACCTTAATGAGTCTATGAGTCCAAGAAATGCCCTGCACACCACTACAGAAGGATGGCAGGTTGCTCACCTGACTTCCCACATTTTGACTGTTGTTCCCTAGACCCCAGAGATCAGCAATAACAGGGCCTGCCATGCAAGGAGGGTGATAGCACAGCTTGTGTGTACCCTGGTTCAAGACCAGGCTCCAGTTTACTCCAGTCAGTCAGCCGCCCTTTCCCTTTCCCATGTTTGTAATCTGGATACAAGGCAGTTGTGCTTTTTGTATGTGAAATAAATAAAATGAGGAGTGGGGAGCAGGAAAAGGTATACAAGCATTAGAACCATACACAAAATTAGAATACTCTGAAAAAATCTAAAATCTGGCTGGTCTCCTGTGTTTCTCTCCCATCCCAGATTTAGTTTCTAATAATCTGTCCCATCTGTCAGACACAAGATCACTGAGGCATTTCCGGGGTTGATTCATCCAAACATGAGAGATCCCACCCACAAGGATGCATCTTTTCTGTACAGAATTGACTTTGTGGAAGCAGATAATTGGAAGCAATTAATCACACCAGAGACAAACAAACTTAGACATAAATCATTAAGCTAACAAGAACATGATCTGCTTCTCTACCCCCTTCCATCTCCTCATCTGCCTCCACGCAGCTTGGAAGAAAGACCTTGGCTTGCACAGAAAATGTTACCAGTGCATTTTAGGACTTATAATGAGAGCAGGAGGGCTTGCTTTATTTTTTCCTTTGTAATTTTTTGTCCCATGTGTGGCTATGATGTATGTCTCTGTAGATCTTCCATACTGAGACGTCCAACCATATACAAAGAGAGAGGACTCTATTCGACCATCATTAAGCATCTTTTGTAGCCTTGCACTGTATCACCACTGTACTGTCCATTCAGCAAGTTTTCATGCTTGAAATATCCACACTGACCCTTGAGATGTGTCAGCTAGTTTATATAACAAACTAGTTCTGATAACGTGCCTTTATGACCACTGTCTGCAGCGTCTCAGCTCTCATTCACATTCAACATGCAATACAAGAGCATTGCATCTCTGACCTTATTCCTCATGACCTACTTGTAATGCTTTAGATTTAATGGTCTTATTGTTGAGCTGCCCTTGGAGGGATCCTTATGCTTTTCCTACCAAAGTCTCCTTGAGAAAGGTGTCTTATCAGAGCATTTGCACTTCAAATTGCTCTAGGAGGGCCGAAGCAGCAGCCATCTCACCAAACACAGCTTCCAGCTGGAGAAGTGGGATTGTGTCCTTCACAAAGGGCAGGTGCTTTAGGAAATGAGAACAAATTACAAAAGGACAGGTGACAGATCCTGATCTCTGCTTTGCCACTCTGTATTCTTTTAGCAGATACATCCAGAAAAGCCCCTAAACTGGCTGGTGCAGGAAACACCCTCCGGGTAACTGGTTGCCAGGTGATGTGAACCCTTCAAGTGGAGAAGTTACAAAACTGATTATATTCTTATCCTTTGTAACATGAAATAGTGACAATTTTGATACAGACAATACCAAGAAAAGACTAACTGGAGAAACCAGCTAGCCAAAACGGAAGTCTTGGAATTTGACTGGTGTAGACTTGAAGAATCAGGGGAGCAAGTGTGAGCACAAGTACATGTATGACAAGGGAACCTTAAGTGTGCAAATGAAATATCCAACCGCAACATCTCTGTTACAAAAGAACATTCAGCCAAAGAGGAGATAAGAACTAATAATGTGTAAATTTTGTCTACACAAAAGGCTGTCTAGGTAACAGGATGATTCAATCCCCTGGAAAGGTGTTTAGTCAGAAACATGCAGTTCTGTCCCATGGGGCGCAACCTCTGAAATAAAGGAAATTTGAATTGTTGCTGTTTATGTTTAACTAGAAAGGAAGATCTAAACTTCCTTTTCATAACTAACAAATATCTTAGATTTATAAGAAAGCTAGATGACCCAAATGATAACAGTCCACCTCCAAACTCAGGAAACTTATCTAAAATATAGTAAAAGAGTCAGTGATAAGAGCCAAGTCCACCCCTGTTTAAAATCCTTTTGGGGACACCTCTTTCACCCACCTTTATACCCTGCAATGTATGGACACCTCTGTCTGAACTAGCTCCAAGCACAGTAATGAAGAGAAATAAGTACACGGGGGATCTGAATCATCTGGTCTATTTTAGCTCTCTACTTTAGGAGATGAATCACCTCTTGCCTGCTTCTCTCTGGCTACACGGGAAGTGTGATTACTCGCTCAGATGCAGATGATTACCTTATAGATGTTTCTGTTGGAAATGTGCATTATCTTTCAGAACTCTTTGATTTATTGAATGGTTGTGTGAAGAACTGATCCTATGTTTAGTTTTTGAGAGTGAAGAGGATTAACTGAGTAACAACAAGAGATGGCTGCAATGATTGGTGAAAGAATAGAATAGTCCATCTTCAGTTCCCTCGTAAAGCCCAAAATGTGAAGGAGTCTCTCCATGACTAGCAGAATTAATGTCACATACTGTGTCACCTGCCCTTCCTGCATGGGAAGGCAAACACAGAGTGAATGAGGTGATACCACGCACTGTATTCTGCATTTTCACTTCTCCCTATGCCAAAACTTCTGCTGCTTATTGTGCAGACTTGCCTAAAGACTTGGGGCTGTTGAATTAGCAGAATCAAGCAGTCAACCTGTTCCTTCAGGGTATTTTACAGGTCTCTGTAATGTCACCAGTGTAATTCTTGTCTGTGGTGGGGAAAAGGGCTTACAGAAGACAAAATTTTTGTGGATAAGATCAACATAATTTAGAATAAATGGGCTGCTTGTTATATCCTGTCTACAAAAAAAAAGAACAAAAAACCAAACCAAAATAACAAACAAACAAAAAACCCCCAGCAAATCAAACAAACAACAAAAAAACCCCACCCAAAACCGAAAGCCACCAGAAACCATGATTACTACTATCATTTTGAAAACAAAATTTGAAGTAAAAAGTGAATCACAGAGAAAGAACTTAATTATGTGTGCAAAACCTATTCAGTATTCAAACAACCCTGAACATCAAAAAGGGCCACCTCTCCAGGTCTGAAGGGAAAGAGAGAGAAAATGACTAATATTAAAGATATTGTGCATGAGCAAGGAAGTCTATCGTTAAAAAAAACCCGAAACAACCAACCCAGCAACCAACGAAACCAAAAGCAGTAATAGGGGTAATGTGCAAAGAGAGGACTGGTCACTTCAAAAGGTTCCCAAATGCCTACCAGATAAATACAGCACCATGGCAATTTAGCCACTGTCTGAGGAGTACATCCCAAATATATTAGACACTCTACAGAAGAGCAAGAGGAGTGATAATTTGACCAAAGACAGATGAGGAAAAACTGCTGCTCCTGAAGAACTTTACTGTTTCTGGAGAACAGGCCTGATCCTTCTATCTGATCCACAAAACAATAATTGATAAATTTCACGGACATGAACTTACCTTCTTTGAAGTGTGGAAGGAGCAATCCAGGACACAGACATGTGATGCCCTGGTCTGAGGCATTCCAAAGTGACCAACTGTGCACATCTGCCAGCCTCCCAGTAGATGCAATGTAAGAGAAATTTAGGATAACATATATTACTTCACCTCTGCGGCTTTATCAAGAACCTAGGCCTACTTTTCTTTTAATCAATTATCTGGCTTTTGTTTTCAGGAAAGTGCTTATCTCAAGCAGTAACCAAAATGAAGTGATGAGACTTTTAAGAATGGTTAATATCCAAATCCAGGTCTCTTTTTGTTCTCTTTGCATTGATTTACAAAGAAGAAAGAGCAGACATTACCTGTGGTTGCTACCAGGATCCATAACTGTCTGAGAGGTTTTTCATGGAATTAAATCTCTTCGTTAAAGAAGGAAGAAGTCACCTTCAGTAAAATAAATATTGTAACAAAATTTTGCAAAGTTGGCAAGGATGTTGGCTCCTTCCCCTGTCCCCTGTTTTATCTGTCTCTGAAGACACAGCACAAAGGATATACAGTCAAAAAGATCAATGACCTTTGAACAAGAAAGTGTCTGAGAACAAACTTGTGTTGTTTTCTTGTCAGTAAATTTAGTATTCCTTTCATGAAACACAATTTAGTCAACCTATTAAATGCAACCATAGATCTTATTAATGAAAAACTGCTAATTTAGTTTTTCTCCAATTATAGTGTAAGGTTTGGTGTAGAAGAAAAAAAAAACCACTAAAACCAACTTCTGATTTCTCCAGCCTTTCCATTGTCTATAGTAGAAAAACAAAATGAAAAAGTTTTCTTCAGGCAAGAGAACAAGAAAACAATTATCTCCTTCTTCCGTTTTTAAATTCCCTTTCCCCCGTCTACCTTGCCATCTCCCTTTATAGAGGGATTATTATCAGAAATAATAAAATCTATTCCCTAAGGATAAAGGATGAGTAAACCTTATGGAAGGTGAGATTTTCTGAACCATTCATTTGAAAAGTCATTTAGTATTCATAACCCTTTCATTCTAATTTAAATCTGTATGGCTTGAGCCAGTTTTCTCTTGGACCAGTTTTACACCTGAACAACTCTTCTGGGAAGGCTTCTTCCCTGCACTGCGTTTTGCACAGTGAATTACACCTGAAAGAAATGAGTGCTAGATGCTACAGCCCTGCTCTGGGACAATTCTCCGTGCACCTTGCAAGGTAGAAGGTGATCATCTGCAAGACATAAAGCAGCAGAGATCCCGGGCCCTTTGCCATTTATGGGGTTACTTCAGACTTTCAGTAGCGCCAAGGAACTTTGCAGGGATGATTCAGATGTAAGATAAAAGAATCTCCTATGAAAGAGGAAAGTATGCATGTGAGCTCTGCTCCTTTTTCCTGTCCTGTCCTGTCCTGTCCTGTCCTGTCCTCTCCTCTCCTCTCCTGTCCTGTCCTCTCCTCTCCCCCTCAAGGCAGCCACACACAAGCCAGCAGCAGCCTTTCAGCTGTACAGCTGGGACAGTCCTGTGTTCTACCCAAGCCAAATAGCTCCTGCTTTGTAAAGACAAAGCCTTTCAGCAGGACATGGTGGCTGGTCACACTGTCACACTACAGGGGCTGACTGGTTCCCAAAGTATCCCTCTTCAGAGAACATTTTAATTTTTATCTAATAAGGAATAAATCCTCAAGTTGGAAGGACATCTTACAGCCCATGCAAACACAAGAAGGCTGCCAAGTCTGCCAGCATAAATACCCCAGACTACTGTTTCCTTCTGTTGAGAGAAAGCTACAGAGAACAGGACATAATTGCCTCTGAATTCTGAAAAAAAAAAAGGAAGCAAAGTGTCCATTGAGTATATATTTTTCTGGGAAGCTATATCTGAATACAGAGGTCTGAAATCAGAGTGAGAATATTCTAAGACTGTTGCGGGTATCATCCACTCAGGAGTCAGGAATACATCATGGCCTGTGAGACTGCAGGTTTTGGAAACAAACAGTTCACTGTGGCTATGCTCAGAGGCCTATTAGCCTGGTCACTGGTGGCTTGATGTGCAACACAGCATCAGTTTCTCAGCCACTGTAGGCTTGAAAATTTAATGTGTTAATCTTCAAAAGCCCTTTAGATCATAGATAAAAATTATATCCATTACCCAGGGAAGGAAAACTAAAATAAAATGGCCTAGGAAAACGTCAGCTTTGTGCCTCATCCTTGTTTCAGAGTTTCTACCCCTCCGAAGACAGGCAAGCTGTAATCTGGCCTATGGGGTGATGGGTTTTCCTCCCTGTTCAATCAATTCTTCCCAAATTCTTCCCCTTCCCTAACAGAAGACCCGATCACTTCTTCCTCCATCTCCTCGGTGTCTTTTGCACTAAGTGGTGAAAAATCAGCAATGGAGTCTTGAGTGAGATGTCTTCAACCTTTGTGGAATTTCCCATTCACTCCAGTGGATTGGAGCTTTTCTGGCCCAGATCTAGATACAAAATGTCAGTAATGTAAAATTTCCCAAGCAGCTGCACAACCCCTGGAGCAGTCTAATTTTAAAGTAGTAAAGACAGTTTATTTGGACTCTATTTGTTATGTAAGCACAGTAGGGAATATTTTAGGACCAGATTCCAAGTGTCTAGTACAGGAAAAATATTCCAGACTCAAGAGGAAATACACCTACCTGAGACCTTCTAGGATATTCATTCCTCACATGTGAGATATATGAGAACCTAAATCTTAGAATTTTTTTTCTTGTAATTTTAGCTACTTGGGCCTACTTATTCTCACATTCCCGAGGTGGACTGCACTTAATCCAATTAAAAACATAGAATGGAGGAAATTTTGACATTGTCTTCATTCCCATATTGACAGTGTAATACCTCATTACATTAAAAAGCACCATCAACAGGTTTTACAGAGTATAAAATTAGAAATTGTTTTTATGAGCACTTTGCTTCAATGCTAATATGGCCTGAGTGGTGAGGTGTGTGCTGCTTGCCTCCTGCACAGTCCTTAACCCTCCTATAGCCTTGTGCTGAGGTGGGGGCACAGAAAATCTAAACCCTACAATCAACAAGCCAAACAATTATAGGAGGTACCTTGATAAAAAGCCAAGGCATTTGTCAAACCTGGTGTCTGTAATTGCCTAAGACAAGGAAATGGAAGTGGAAATATATCTCACAAAGGAGAATTATCACAGTGAAAACTTCCAGAAGATGAAGCAGCACTTCCAAGAGGCATTTTGACAGCTCTGCTAGGGATGAGCTGCAGGAGAAAAGTGTAAGGTTGCCATTTTGGCCAGAAGTTGATGATAAGATTGAACATCCTTGTGCTTTGGAGGGCTGTTCATACCAGCAGGAAGGCTCAAATCAGCCGAGGTGCTGTGTTAAGCTGGTCACTTGGCAGCCTCACAGACAAGGCTGGCTGGAAAGCAAGAACAAAATTTTGTGAAAATTATCGGCTTTTGACATTTCTCTTTCTTTGCCTAGAGAAGGCTTCCCAGACTTTATTGGTAAAAATATACACCAAGAGAATTACCATAGCTGGTGTCCAGACCTGGAGGGGACTAACGGGGTTAAATGGCCCTGACAGGTGATTTTAAGAATACACAGCAAAAATAATGGTTTAAATGCCTTCTCTGAATGACTTGGATTTGATCTCCCAGATGATAGCTTATCTCCAAGCTTTGGTGTCTGGGAGGCAAGCAGGCAGTGTCCTAGTTTGAGTTGTCTCACATTACATAAAAACGAAATATTAAAGTAGGACCACAAAGGGGCTAATTATGTTTCCTGTAGAACATCTTCCAGATAGATGGCCCTGAAACAAACTCTTGCCTGGTCTAAGGGATTTTTGTACTGTCTTCCTTTGTTGTCCTGAGTCACTCTCTAACTTTGATCACGAATTGCATCCTATACCTCTTCATGATTACTGATGGTTACAGGGAGTGAACTTTCAATTTCCACAAACTGATGATTGAATCAGATGATGACAAACACAAGGAGTATTTATTGAGTTAGACCATCCTTTATTACATAAAACAATGTTCCAACCATTATCTATAATCTCATTATGATCTATTATAATCTTATAACAACACAAACACTATCCCATCTGACATGTACACCATGAGAACGTGTGCAGTTCCAGCACAAGCCCCGCTGGCACATTTGCACACCAGCTGCCCTGTGATGACAGAACCACCACTGTCCCTCTGCCTCTTGGTGTGGCAACACCAGGGAAGTTGTGTTCCCAGTAACTAGGGAGGTTATCTGGGCTGATGCTCTCCTCTCCTCTCCTCTCCTCTCCTCTCCTC